>WBND01001263.1:134514-178256 GCA_013398595.1 Tychaedon coryphoeus
CCAGTGGACACCAGACCGTCACATTTCAAAACAAATAGAATTCCTTGCCTGCGTTACTAATGGCAACAAAGAATTGCCAAAGTGAACAAACTATGGCAAGGGAAGGAGACCTGGCTGTCGCTGCAGAGCGTTCCCTTCTGGCCCACCTGACCCCCGGGAGGAGCTGCAGGGCACATCCCTCCCCATTCCTGTCAGAGCGGCCAGCTGTGCTCTGAGCGCTGAATCCCACCCGAGTTTCCAGCAGCTGACCTCGTTTTATATTTTGTAGCCACCCAGGGGATAAAACCCCCCTTCCTGACAGGTTTTGCTGCTCTGGGAATGAATGTTTCAAAGGTGTCTCCCGCGGGTGTGTTTCCAGGGTCAAAGTGCATTGCTCCCGGCCTTCCGCAGTGTCCCCTGGCCACAGGAGCCACGCGCCGCTGTGGGAGGGCAGCCACGGCATCCTCCCCATCTCCCGCTGCCGAGGGATGGGGTGGCCTTTCTCTGTTCCATACCCTAGGGCTGGGAAGTCCTTGTCCTTCCATTCAGTGCCAGCATGGATGGAGGCACCACCGGCTGGGCAGTGTTTGCTGTGTCCAAGTGACCCACACTGGGATTCCTGGAGTCAGCTCATGCTGTGGCTGCCGCTCATGCAGGGGGAGAGGCAAAGCTGATTCTCTCCCTGGTTGAACTCGTGCCAATGTGTGAGCTCCCTTTGCCAGCCTTTCGGCTCTTTGCTTGCTGCTCTCCCACCTGTGTTGGGGATGATGTGCCTGCCCAGAGCAGGCAGAGGGAATCCTGGTGCTGGGGGGGTTGAGAAGACTGGCTGCTGGTGTTTCAGTGCCTGTGGGCTCCCACCTGCCCAGGCAGGGTGCAGCAGGACACTGCTCCATCTCTTGGTATGTTGTTCATGTGCTGGGGCTGGCATGCAGGAGAGGAAGGGAAAGCGCTTTGGAATCTGAGTGGTTTTGGTACTTGGGAATTGACAGAGCAGGAAAATACATGGAAAGCCTTTGAGGGGGATCAGGGCAGCACAGTCCAACAGAGGGGTGTGTTTGCACCGTGGAGAGGTGATTGGCACAGGCTGTCTCTGGGAGGAGCAGGGAAAAGCCCCTTCCCTCACTGGTAGGCCTGGCTCCTCGCAGGTGGACGCTGTAGGAGGTCATGGCTCTGGGTAATCTGATCAAAGTGAGTTAGACCAGGTGGCAACGGAGTTGTGACATCTCTGAGGGCAAACACCAACAGCACCAGACTCCCCAGTGAGAAGCAAACCCTTGGCTATCCATGACTGGCAGCTTGGTGCCAGCCTGAGAAGTTGCTTTATGTGTTTGCCAGTGCAAGCTGAGAGGAGCTGAGAGTAGTCAGGTTGGGGACCTCATGGGGCCAAGGGATCATTGTCACTGGGACAAGAGGGTGGCTTGCAGCAGGATGGCTTCAGAATCTACTCTGCACCCCCTTTGCTGCGTTAGTGCTGGGGTGGGAGGTGTGACTGTGAGGGGCTGCAATAAGGCAGCCTCACTTCAGGCAGCTCAAGCTGGGATCCCCAAGAGCCAGGGAACAGGCAGGGTTTAACAAGGTCAGCATGCAGGTGGCACGAGATTAATTCTTGTCAGCAGTGGGAGCTGGGAGGTGAATGCTGGGGGAGCCTGCCCTGGAATGATGGTTGTCTTGGGGCTGTTGGGTTTCCATTGCAAGGAGGACTTGTCTATAATGAGATAATGGTTAAAAAATGTCCATTCCTGAAGAACTTCATCTCAGGAAACTTGTTTCCATCATCGTACAGCAGTATTTCAGAAGAGTAATTTCTTGACTTAATCCAAAGGAGCTTCCATGGGTAGCCAAGTCATCACTAACCTGAGTAAAAGCACGCTTTCACTGCAAGGAAAACATCTGCTTTGCTTTTGCTGGAGCCTGGAAGAGGCGGGTTTGCAGAGTAGCATCGTTTCCTTTTGCAAAACGATGAGATGTGTTGCCTTAATGAACAAAATCCCCTTTTATTTTAATTTACTGTAGTAGTTTCATTGCAAACCTCTTGGAGGGCTTGTAGTTGGAGGTAAGTGTGTTCAGCACCTTCCTTGCTCACAGTTCTTAGGCACGTTTTGTTTTGGGAGGTGAAGGTGCTTTAATAGTGTATGAGCTTCCCCACGCAGAATGCCTCGATGTTCTTACTTCATTCTAAACTCGTTTTCTTTGGCGTTAATTAGAATTGGCTGAGCACCTATTTAGCTAAATCAAAATAAGACTGTGGTTTCGTATACACTTCCTTTGGCAGACGTTGTGGATTAAGTAGAGTCTGTGCCAGGCTCTGCCCTCTCTCCCTCTTGGTGAAGCTGATCTAGGAGCTGGTATAGGTTAAAACCAGTCCAGCCAGGAAAAAAAAAAAAAAAAGAAGAAAAAAAAAGGTGTTTTAAACAGAGATCAACTCCCTGGTCAGGTTTACTGGGATACTGCAGGGCTTCAGTGGCATGACTGAAGGGGTGAGGGGAGAGAAGGGCTTCAACAGTTTCTCAACAGCTTCTTCTGCTCGAAGACAGGCATGTGAAGCCATGCCCTAGTTGTGTTCTCCAAGGGTTTCCTACGAGTTTAATTACATCCCTTTAATGTCGCTTCCAGCTGCACAGTGTAGATGGGAGATCTGCTCACTTTCCGACTCGGCTAGCAGTGTTCTGACCCAGGCAGGCTGCAGTGGCTCTCTCTGGTTCCGTGGTGCACGGGGAGGCTGCTCATCCCTGCATTTCCCACTAAACTTCCTGCTCTGCCTTTTCAAGGATGCTGTTGCTCCACTGGTTTGCGCTTGAACCCACGTCTGGTGCTCGGCCCCTGTTTCATTCCTTCTCTGAGTTCATATCTGGATTCTTTTTTCTTTTCTGTTCTTGGTTCCCTGTGAAATGCCTGTCTTTGGCACGTGTCCCACTTGGTCTGTAGAGGATAGAGGCCAAGAATCCACGGAACAGAGTTGATCTCTGTCGCTGTGTCCTCCCAGCTCTCCTCGTGGCCGTCGTTCCGGCTCTTTTCTCCAGCTCTTACTCGAGCATTCCAGACGTGCTGTTTCTTCCAGCTGCTCGTAGCACCCCGTTATCACTCCTCCCTTGCCAGACCTATTCCGGGGTCACGCCTGATCTCTGCTTGTCCCCAGCTCCACGTCGTGCATCCCCTTCCCCCGGGGCACAGAGGGTCCCTTTGGATTCCTCCTGGAACATCTGTCCTGCTGCTGTGCTTGGGGGCAGAACCTTCCTCCTCCCCTTCTTTCAGTTTAGCCTAAGATGGTGAAATCCCCGCAGATTGTTTGTTCCCCTATTTCCTTTATGTTGCATTTCTCTCCAAGCATCGAAAGACTCCTCCCCTTCCTGCTCCAAGCCACCTCGTTCTCTTTGGGTATGACCCTGCTCTCTGCCTCGGCGTCTGCCCGTCTCCCCCATCGCTGCCGAGCATTTCTCCCGTCTCACAATGTGCGTTTTTAGCAGGTTTCCCCTCTTCCCCTGACCTCTGATTTCCGTGCGCTGTTTGCTTGCTGGTGCCCTCGTACGTGCGGATGGGTCCGTCTGCTTTCTCGGTGGCACACCGGCTGCCTTGCCCCCGTTTCTCCCGAGCGCCTGGCCCCTTTCTGCTGCTGCTGCTCGGGTCCCGGGGCTGCGGCGGGGACACCCGGGGCTCCGCTCAGCCCCGTGCCTCGTCCCTCGGCCGGCAGCTCCCTGCTGGCTCCTGCGGTGGCACAAGCTGCCGCTCGTCCCGTGCAGAGCTGGTGCGGCCAGGAGTTTGTCAGGGAAAAGCCGACAGAGGTTGGGGATCACGTGCTGCTTCCAGCTAATTCCCACTGCCACCGCTGCACCGGCAGCGTTGCCGTGGCTCTGTGCCTGCTCTACCCTTCAGGGCTCAGTATTTCCCTGAACCTCCTTGACAGCATCTCTCTCCCTTTCGCAGTCAATCCTGCTTGGTTTGGCTGAGTCCACTTGTTAGCACAGGAGATCCTCTCTTCCTCCCCTGCCTTTTCCCTGGAGCAGCAGAGCTTCTCAATGCTCCAACACCCAGCGCTGCACGATTGGCTGCAGCGCTCTCCCCTGAAAGCTCCACCCAGCCGGCAGTGCCTCATGGATGCTCCTGAATCTCTGGATTCCCTCGTGTTTTCCACCCGTAACTCCAAAGAAAACCAGCACCTTCCTCACAGAGGGAGGGGATAAACCCTCGGCAGCACCACTGGCAAACCTCTGCTCCCTCCAGGAGCCCTCAGCTGGGGACAGACCCTCCTTGTTTGAGGCTTTGCCCCTAGGACCTACCGTGGGCTGCTTTAGGAGAGTCCTGGGCAGCCTTGAAGTTTCAGTGCTGTAAAAGAGCATCACCTTGTACAGCTCTGCTTGGCGTCTTCTGGTGCTGGAAGTTCCTCTGGAGGGAGAAGGAAAGTGGGGGGAATGTTTCAAAGGATGTGTGAGTGTGCAAAAACACTTGTGTGAAACTCTCGAGGTAGCCAGCGGCTTTTTGGCAATAACAGTGTTTAATGAGAGGATGAGTGGACAGTGGATTCTGTCCAAAGGCACTGCTAATTCCTCCTAGCCCTCTTCCAGACCTGTGGCATCCCAAGGTGTTGTTCCCCATCAGCCTGGCAGCAAAGCTGGGGATGAGTTTTCCAAAAGGGAAGTTGAATGGATCATCCCGAGGAGCGTTCCCAACCCTCTGCTTCCCTTTTGCAGGCAGAGTGGTCCCTGGAGCCCCAGCAGGTCCTGGAGGGTGAGGAGCAGCTGTCATGATCTCTACAGCACCTCTGTACAGCGGGGTGCACAACTGGACCAGCACAGAGCGGATTCGCATGTGTGGCCTCAACGAGGAGAGGTGAGGTGCGTGGGCGGCGGGCAGGGGAAGGGAGGCTCGAGAAATCCCACTCAGGGATCTGTGGGAAGCCAGCTGGTGCTGACTCAGCCCCTTTTTACTGGGGTCTAAAATGGCCTGAAGTGCAGATGAGCCGCAGGGAGGGGTTGGATGTGTTGGGGTGTTGGCATTTTGGGGGTCCCCACATGCCATGCCGCAGTGAGGAGTGTGCTGGAGGTCTCAGCAGAGGATCTGTTGCCTCTTTGTGGCTACGTTGCCTCCACAGCTTTGATGCTGACAAGGCCAAGTTGTCTGCACCTGCTGTTGGCCTCACTGAACCTGTGCTCTCAATGGCCAAGAAAGGGAAAGAGCTTGAACTAAAAGCTTTTGGTGACCCAGGAGGGTTTGTGCCAACCAAATGATCAGATGGGAGGGTTGTGACTTGCCACCAAACAGGAGATTAGGGAGGATTAGTGGCTGGGAGGTAGGATCGATCAAGCCAAGCTCTGTGGCTTTGCATCGCCTGTTCATTCCCGTGGCTCAGGCGCCTTATTCTCAGAACCGACTAGTTTGTGGCTTCCTCAAGGCCACCGCGTCTGTTCCACGCATTTGCCAAAGCCGGGCAAGTTTTATGTGCGCAGAGGCGACGTGTGGCTGTCACTGCCGGCCGCGGGTGCCGAGGCTTTTGGCAGGCATCCCCGGGGCCGGTGCAGCCGCGGAGGGCAGGGACGAGCCGCGGGTCTGGCTCGGGCAGAGCTGATCTGCAGCCCCGCCGGGCGCCCTGTGTCCCGCAGATAAGCGCTGCCATGGCCGTAGCAGAGAACCGAGCCTCCGGCGCTGCTCCCGCCTTACAGCAGGCGGCACATTCGGAGATGTGCGGGCAGGGCGGGGGGCTGCGACCCCCGGTTCTCTGATCCCCGATCCCCAGCTCATTCCTCGGGCCCCTCAGTGCGCGCAGTGCCCCGGGAGGAGCCCCGGGAGGAGCCCCGCAGGGCCGGGCGGGCACCACGCACCGCTCTCAGCGCTGCTCCGGGCCGGGAATGCCCGGGAATATCCGGGAATGTCTGGGAATGCCCGGGAAGCGCCGGGAGCACCGGGAGCGCCGGGCCGGGCGGGCCCCGCGGGCGGGCGGGCGGCTGCGCTCGGGCTCCCCCTGGCGCTCGGCCCCGGCCCCGCTCCGCTCCGGGACCCCCCGGGACCCCCCGGGACACCCCGACCCCCGCCCGCTCCGCCGGCCGAGCCGCTCGGGCCCCGCCGCCATCCCCGGCCCGTGACCGCCCGGCCCCGCGGCCCCGAGAGCCCTGCGGGCAGCGGCCGGGCTGTCACGGAGCCGGAGGTCGGCGGGGATGGCACAGAAACAGCCCCGAGCTCGGTCCCGGCAGTGGGAAAACAGAGCAGGGTCCTGCTGCAAGGGGTGCAGAGAAGGTTCCTGGCAGTGGGGGTATGAAGCAGAGTGCCAGAGAGGCAGCACAGAGCGAGGTCCTGGTGTTACAGGGCCCCAGCACTGGGGGCACTGAGTCCAGAGACAATCGTGTGCCCACAGCTCTGTGTCTGTGACTGTCAGGATGTACGAAGCAAATCCAGCTGAAATTATGTCATCAACAGAACCTAAACTCGGTCTGTTTAGTGCTGGCACTAGCAGCTTGTCCCAAGCAAAACACTGAGGAAGTGCTGTCCAGTGAATACCACAGGGGAAGGAGTCCCAGGGAGGTCACAGTCCTTGTCCTGAAGCCCAGAGGAATCATATTCCAGAGAGAAAGGGTCCAGACATGCTGGCCAGCTAGACATGGCATATTGGGATGGCCATGGACACCTGCTGCTCCTGTCCAGGCCTCCTGAGCCCAGAGAGCTTTGGCACCAGAGGGAGATCCCCACCGGCAGCTAGGCTGGGCTGGGGGTCCCAGGACAGGGAGGAAGCAGGAGGAGTGGGAATAAGGAGGAAGAGACAAGCAGGATGAGACTCAGGGGAGAATGGAGAGGTGTGGTGAGACAGAATGGGAAATGGAGGGGACAGGAACAGGTGTGTGGCACCAGGCTGTGACACTGGGGAGGGCTGAGTGGGCCCATGGTGAGGCCAGGTGGCCGTGGCTAAGGAGGGTGTACAGGTGCTCCACTGTCCCACACAGAAGGAAAAGGGAGGGGTGGGATTCTGGGAGGGTATTTTGGAGTCTCATAATGCTGTGTCTTCTTCCTCGCCTAGGAGAGCCCCCATTTCTGATGAGGAGTCAAAAACGAGCAGCTCCCAGCACTTGGGGTCTCAAGAGTTTTGTGTCAGCAGCAGCCTTTCCGAGGTGAGTTCTTTGCCTGCACAGCTGGGTCCAAGAAGGCCATTCCCTGATGGAACAGGCCAAGCAGGAGCATTTTCCCTAATGGATTCACAGACTCCTTTAGAGGGATGCAGTGGGGCAAAGCTGTGCTCTCCTTTGGGCAGAGCTGTCTGCTGATTTTGCCTCTATGTCCAGGGTGGGCAGATCCTTCCTGCTTCCCTGGGTGCCACTTGCTCAGCTCCCAGGGACCCCTTCTCCCTTCTTGCTGCAGGTGGAGCTCACAGCAGTCAGCGGTGGTGGCAGCAGTGCCCAGGGGCTGGATGCTGATGGCAAGGTGGAGGAAAAGCTTGGACCCAAACTGGAGGAGCAGCCACCTGATCCCAACCCAAACCTGGAGTGTGTGGGAAAGACTGTGACGGATGACACCCTGGGCCCTCTGGCAGGTCAGGGGGATGGCAGAGGGCAGGAGCCAGCGACCCCCCGAGCTGTGGAGCAGGAGAGCAGCGGTGCTGATGCTGCCTGGACACCGGCAGATCCTCCCAGCGACAAGCAGGCTGATGCTGCCCCAGCCTGCTCCGTGGCTCCGGAGAGTGAGGCTGCTGAGAGTGAGAAAACCCCCCCGAGCACTGCAGCGCCAGGGCCAGGCGTGCTGGCAGAAGGGACATTGTCTGTGGTTGTGTCCAGCTGCAACACCTCTGCCTCCACTCCCGCCACCTTCACACTGAACAGGGTTTGCTTTCCTGCCTCTCAGGCCCCTGCTATGCAAAAGCTGCCCCTGTCCTTCCAGGCTGGGGCTGTGCTGAGCCCCAGTCAGTCTCTGGTGTACATCCCCCCGCCCAGCTGCGGGCAGCCGCTCAGCGTGGCCACGCTCCCGGCCACCCTGGGGGTCTCCTCCACCCTCACCCTGCCCGTCCTGCCTTCCTACCTGCACGAGCGTTGCCTGCCGGGCATCATCGCTTCCCCAGAGCTGCGTTCCTACCCCTACACCTTCTCTGTCACCCGGCCCTTGGCTTCCGATGCCAAGGTGGTGTCTGTGGAGGTGAATCAGCTCAGCTGCCCCCCACCCTCGGGCGGGAGCAGTGCCCAGGCTGCGGCTGAGAGCGCTCCCCTGCCCAGCAGCGGCCTGGCCCTGCCCTCCAGCCAGGCTCTGCCGGCAGCACCAGCCCCAGCCCCAGCCGGGAGCGCTGCTCCCTCCTCTGGCACCGCCGTGCAGGCCAGAGCCCCGGCAGCTCCCGAGCCACACGCACCGGGGGCTGCCACTTCCCTGTCCCCCCTCAAGTCCCCTCCCCAGCTGGAGCGTGAGATGGTCTCATCCCCGGAGTGCAGCGAGATGCCTCTGGATCTCTCCTCCAAATCCAACCGGCAGAAGCTGCCTCCGCCCAGCCAGCGCAAGACGCCCCCCATGCCCATCCTCACCCCCGTGCACACCAGCGGCAAGGCGCTGCTCACCACCGTCCTCTCCAAGTCGCAGCGCGCGGCGCAGGCCACGGGCAGCAGCGTCACCTCGTGCCTCGGCACCACACCGCCCTTGGTCATCTTCCCCGAGTTCCTGCGCAACGGCGAGCAGGGCTCCTGGGTGAAGAACACCACGCTCATCAGCACCATCCCCGGCACGTACGTCGGCGTGGCCAACCCGGTGCCGGCCTCGCTGCTGCTCAGCAAGGACGCGGGCGTGAGCCTCGGCAGGGACCCGCGCCACCTGCCCAAGCAGGAGCCCATCTCCATCATCGACCAGGGCGAGCCCCGCGCTGCCGGCGTTCCCTGCGGGAAGAAAGCCAACCAGGCTGGCACGGAAGGACAGCAGGATCCTGCCAGGAGACTCCTTCACGCCAGAGCTGCTCCAGGAGCTCCTTTGTGTCAGTCCAAGGACATCGCCGCCTGGAATCCCGTCCAGGGAAGCGTGTACCCGCGATGCCCCATCAACGGGAAACCTTCCAACCCTCAGCTCCTGCCTCTGGGCTGGTCTCCGTACCATCAAACCCCGCTGCTTTCCATCGGCATCTCCACGGCAGGACAGCTGCCGCTGCCCCAGAGCAGCCCCTGCAAGCCGGCGGGGGCGGGCGAGCCGCCGGCGTTCCCCAGCGCGCAGCCCGCCGAGCCCGGCGCGGCCGCCCAGGGCCTGCCCGAGGGGCTGCCCCGGCTCCCGCCTCAGCAGCAGGACGCTGCGGCCAAGAGCAAGAGCTGCCGGGCCTTGCCCAAGCCCTACGAGGAGCCGGGCAACCCAGCACCGCTGGAGGCAGGTCCAGCTCTCCAGACCAGCGCGCTGGATGGGAAAGGGGGGAAGGGGAAGCTGGACAACGCTCCAAAGAGTCAGGAGTGCACTCAGCCAGAGGCTGGCTCCGGTCAGGAGAGCAGCGCGCAGACTGAGGCTCCCCAGGGGAGCTGTAGCCTCAAACAGTTGGATGCAAAGCCCAAAGGCCAAGTGTTGGCGGCGTATTTGTCGCACGAGCTGCCGGCGGCGGGGCAGCAGGGGCTGCGGGCGGTGCCCGAGGTGCCCGCGGACGGGCAGCGCAAGGAGCCGGGCCGCGAGGGCTCGCAGGAGCCGCCGGCCACCGAGCCCCTGCCGCGCGTGCAGCAGGTGGATCTGTGCAGGGTCAAGAAGGAGCGAGTGGAGTGCGAGGTGTCCTTTCCCTCGGTGACCTGCCTGCGGGCCGGGGCGGCTCCCCAGGCCTTCCCCGAGGCCAGGCTCAAAGGAGCGGGGCAGATCAAGCAGGAGGGTGGCACACGCTGCAAGGCCAAGCGGCAGCATGACGGGGACACCAGGCAGAGCCACAAGAGAATGAAGTGCCAAGGCCAGGACAGCGAGGAGTCCCCAAGCAAGTCGGGAAGCCGGAGCGTGCATGGCCGGAAGGTGCGTGGGACCCCTGGGTCAGGGCAAAGGTGGGGCTGGGGGAGAGCAGGGAGCTCCCATGAGGGGACAGCTGAGGGCACAGAGCTTTCTACCTGGCTGTGGGGGAATGTGGCTGTGGGGGAATGTACCTGTGCTGCAGGTTGTCCAGGGCAAAAACGTCAAAAAAGCTGGAGGGCACCAGCGTAATCAGTGGAGATGGAGTTTTGTCCTTTTTGTGGGAGCCAGTGGGAAGCTCCAGCTTCAGCCCATGTCCTCCCTTCACAGTGGCAAAAACACCACGACAATCCTCGTGAGCTTGGCAAGCAGGAAGGCCGGGGCAGCCTGGGAGCCATCACGGATCACAACAGCCTCAGGGTAAAGCGCAAGCGCCGGAGGGCAGCCAAGGCAGAGTGCCCATCTCTGGCTCACCGCGGAGACAGCCACGAGGAAGGTACTCCTGGGAGAGGCAGCGGGTTCCTGCCGGGTCCCTGGGGCCAGCCTGCTGCTCTCCTGGGGCCAAATGGCCTCTGGAGCTGGGTTGGGATCCAAAACAGAGCTGCAGCGTGATCAGACTCCCAGAATGGAGGAGGTTGGGAGGAACCTTAAAGCTGATCTTGTTCCACTCTGCTGCCGTGGGCAGGGGCACCTTCCACTAGACCAGATTGCTCCTAGTGGAGCCTGGCCTTGGGTGTTTCCAGGGATGGCACATCTCCCACCTCTCTGGAGAGCCTGTGCCAGTGTTTCAGCACCCTCATTTTCAAAAACTTATTCCCTATGTCCAATCTAAACCAACCTCCATTTGTTTAAAGCCATCCCCCTTGGGCCATCGCAGCAGCCCTGCTGTGGTAACCCTGCACTGCCCTTCCCACATCCCAGGTGTGTGATCTGTTTCCTCAAGGCTGGGTTTTCCTCGCAGGGTACTTGGAGAAGAAGCCCAAGAACAATTTCCGGGATTTCATCCCGGTGGTGCTGAGCAGCCGGACGCGCAGTCAGTCGGGTGAGCTGGTGCCCAGGCTCCCTGTGGCAGTCCTGGTGGCACTGGGAGCATTCCCTTTTCACCTTGCCCCTGCATTTTGTCCTGCTTCAAGGCTTTGCCTTGTGGATCCTCTTGGCTTTTTTCTCAGCTAGCAATCCCGCTTTATTGCAGGAAGCATCGCTGGCTCTTCTGCTGGTGTGACGGGAGAGTGTGATGTGAGTGGTCAGGAGACTTCAGCATTGCTGGAGGAGGATCAGGAAGAAGAGGAGGAGGAAGAGGAGGAGGAGGAGGAGGAGACATCCTTGAAACATCGCAAGCTGCGCAAATCCCACAGGACGTCCCGCTGCCACAGCCGCAGGGACAGGGACAGGGACAGGGACAGGTCTGTGTCCGAGAGGAGCAGCTGTCACACGAGGAGGAGCCGGGAGCTGCCCTGGAGAGCAGAGTCACCCAGGCAGCTGTGGGAGCCCAACGAGGAGGAGGAGGAGGAGGAGGATGGCCACACCAGACGGAAGAAAAGGAGACGGCAGAAAAGTCGGAAGTACCAGACGGGGGAATACCTGACCGAGCGGGAGGAGGAGCAAGTGGGGTATCCCCACCGGAGGCGGAAATCCAAAGCAGGTACAGCCTGGGAACGGGGTTCTGCTGCTAAACTGGGCACCAGCGTGGGAATTTTTGTTACGTGTGGAATTTTTGTTACGTGTGGAATTTTTGGGAGGATTTGGTTTTCGTTAGTTTTTTTTTTGTAATGATGAAACTCCCTCACTTTTAATGACTTAGTGGCCGCAGCATGGGCTGCTTCAATCGATCAGCTCTTCTTTCAAAAACATTTACAGTAAATTCCAGAGCAGTAAACAGCAATTTGTGTGGCTAATTAGACACTGATCTTACCCTTGGATTAAGACAGAGGGCGTGGGAAAAGGAGAATGGGATGAGGTAGCACAGTGGAATATTTCTGGACAAGCAGGGCCCCTGGGAGCCACACTCAGCAATCTGTGCTAACACAGGGAGATGCAGAGCCACCCCAATCCAACTGGGCTGCTCCTGGCTTTGTCTTGCTCTGTGAGAGCCACTTGCAGCCTTGCACCAGGGAGCACAAGGTGAGAGGGTGCAGGGATGGGGGATCCCCCTCTGTGGTTTGTAGGTGTGAGGAGAAACAGGCTGTGCCTCCTGTACCCACCTGTGCCACTGCTCCTGTGCCTTCCCCTGCCACTGCCAGACCCTCTGTGAAACCTAAACCCATGATGAGCAGCAGTCCCTGTGGTCCCCTCTCCCTGTGGCACCTGGGTGCTGTGGCTCAGTGTGTGCTGGTGCTTGCCTGGGGCTCCTAGCCATGCCTAGAGTCACACAGGTGACTGCAGGGGCAAAGCTGTCATGGGCAGCTCTCGTGCCAGCCCTCTGCATGCTTGGGCTGTGCTCTTGGAGGGCATGAAGTGGCCACTGCCCTGTTGCCTTCTGCTCAGAGCTCAGACTGGCGCTCCAGGGGTGCTGCTGAGATGCTGCAGGAGCAGAGGTGCTGCTGTCCTCCCAGCCCTGGTACCTGCTCCAGCACAGCTACACTATCCTGCCCTGCCTGCCTGGTCTGCCAGACCAGGAACAAAGTTTCAAGTCAGCAGCTCAGAGACACTCTCAGGACGCCTCCTGTTCGGAACAGGAGCCTGGAGGAGCTTTGAGTGCAGTGGCGTTCAGGAGGGTTTGCCCAGCAGAGTTAACCACATGTGTTAAGAGTCTCTGTCTGTCCGTCCAGCTTCCCTCAGAGGCTGCTCACTCAGCCCTCAGACACGGCTGCTGTAGTTTGGATTCAGAAGCTGTGGCCTGGAGCCACCTCCAGTGGCAGTGGAGTCCTGAAGTTCTCTCCATGCTGTGCAAAGTCCTTTCCTCTGTCTCTTTTTAACTGATCTCTTACTCGTTTCGTGGAGTGCTGTAGGATTGGGTGAGCAGGATTCCTCCATTCAGGGAAGACAAGGCTGGATTTCCCTTGAGGAATCCTGGTGCTTCCTAACTGGATGCGTGTTAATGCAATCTTAAATGTGCTCCAAACTTCAGGAGAAGATGTGAGAGGGCAAGGCAGGGCCTGTTATGTTTAGGCAGCAAGCACTGAATGTTCACAGACTGCTCCTGCTCCTCCTGCCTCTCTAAGACACATCCCAATGAATCCTGCTCCTGTCTTCCCTTGGATGTCCCATGTCTGTGCTGAGTCCATCCCAGATGGGAGAATCTGTGTGTTCTCTCTGCTTTTCCTTCCTGCAGTGCCCCTGGGGCTGGATTTAGAATTGTGGAACCCCAGAAAGGTTTGGGTTGGAAGAGACATTGAATCTCATCCAGTTCCACTCCCTGCCATGGGCAGGGACACCTTCCACTATCCCAAGGTGTTCCAAGCCCTATCCAACATGGCCTTGGACACTTCAGGGATGGTGCAGACACAACTTCCCTGATTTCTGTGCAGCTCTCAGAGATGGGCAGTTTGTCTTGCCTGGTGGCAAAGATCTGGATGACCTTCAGTGTGGTACCTATAGAAGCTCCTGATTCACATTTCTCCTTTAGATTGCAGGCACCGGAAGCAGAAGGAGTCTGGGAAGGGCAAGGGCACAGAGCTGCAGCTGAGGAGCAGGCTGTCCCCATCGCCCCGGAAATCTCAAGCACGCACGGACTTTCGGAATGGCTTCTTCCTGGAGCACTCCGACAGCTCTCCTGTCCAAGAAGAGCTGGAGAAACCATCAGGAAAGCGCAAATGTAAAACCAAGCACCTGGCAGGGATCTGCGACGAGGGGAAGGTATGGCTTGAACGGTGAGGGGAGAAGGGCACTCCCGTGAGTCGCGACCACATGTGCCAAGGAGCTGTGTCCCCTTCTTTCCCAGGGGAAAGGCTGCTGCAACCAGCCCAAAACGTGCTCTCTGAAGAAGCCCCAGGACGTGTGGGCACTTTGCAAGTCCCATCGGGCCAGCCCGGGGAGCTCCCCCGAGCCGCCGGCGGCGCAGAGCGTTCCTCCCGGGGCTCGGCGGCTGATCGTGAACAAGAACGCGGGGGAGACGCTGCTGCAGCGAGCAGCTCGCCTGGGCTACAAGGTGAGTGCCCAGCCCTCCTTCCTGCGTGTGCCCCCGCCGGGCTGGCCGTCACCGCCGCGCTCTCGCCCCGCAGGACGTGGTGCTGTACTGCCTGCAGAAGAAGAGCAGCGACGTGAACCACCACGACAACGCGGGCTACACGGCCCTGCACGAGGCGTGCGCGCGCGGCTGGATCGACATCCTGCACGTCCTGCTCCAGCACGGCGCCAACGTCAACTGCAGCGCCCAGGACGGCACCCGGTGAGCCAGGGCGGCGAGGGGCAGGGGGGGCTCTGCACCTGGGGCAGCACTCAAGTGATCTTAACCCAAAGAGAATCTTAACCCATAATGAGCTCCCGGCCCCTTTCTGCTCCTGCCCTTTGCAGGCCTATCCACGATGCGGTAGCGAATGACAACCTGGAAACCATGTGGCTTCTCCTTTCCTATGGTGCTGACCCCACTCTGGCCACGTACTCTGGGCAGACTGCAGTGAAGCTGGCCACCAGCGATGTGATGAAGCGCTTCCTCTGTGGTACGTGCCAGGCCTGGGGTCACAGTGCTCCAGACCTTCCCCTCTGGCACATGCAGGGCCAAATCTGGGTGTCAGAGGGCCTGAGCAGAAAGCGGCTCAGTCTTTAGCTCTGTGCTGTCACACAAGCATGTTTTTAGCACCCAGACTTCAATTATAGAATTGTATGTGTTTTCTGTATAGGATACAAGTCACTTTTCAGTTTTCCATGTGCAAGGAGATGGCCGTGCTGTGGTCACACAACTAAAGACAGTGCTCTGCTTGGAGATGCTGTTCCACACTCCCTGGTTCTACTGCTTAGCCTAAGGGAACAGATTTTTGTTGCCAAATAATGCTGCCTTCTGTGGCAAAAGAGCCCTGCCTGAATTCTGCTGCTGGCAGAAAGAGTCCTCTTGGATCCCTGTGGCTGCGTTTGGTGCCATTTCTGTCACACAAGACGAGTGTTGTGGCTTCTCCACAACAGCAAGGAAGGGACAGCCAGAGCTGGCTTCCACACAGAGACAAGACAGAAAATCCCCAGTGTTGAAAAAAACTCTTTGCCCACTGCCTGTGTGAGCTCCTTCAGGCTCAACTACTCACACAGGTTTTGGGGATAGGTCAAGACTGCTCTACAAATCTTTCTTTCCCAGCAACTTCACACTGTCTGTTGTTTTCCCTTTTCTGCTCCCATTTCCTGGCTGGGGACCTGGGCTGGTGCCCACTCCTGAGCAGGGACACCCTTCCTGCAGCATAATGCCCAAGTGGGAAGGCAGCAGGGGTGAAGCAGCTCCGCTGGATCTGTGGATGTGCACACCAGGAGGATGCTCAGAGCCATTAACCCTCTCGATTTCCCCTCTCTAGATTACCTGTCAGACCTGCAGGGCCGCAGTGACGGAGACCCTCGGACAGCCTGGGATTTCTACAGCAGCTCCGTGCTCGGTGAGTGCAGAGCAGGAGGTGATGCTGTGTAAAACACATCAAAAAAAACCCTGAGGTTTGACCACACCCCTCTCTACTCACACTTTGGGTAGAAACCTTGCCCTGAGAGGGAGTTGCTGCTGGCAGGGACTTTTTTGGGAAGCTGAATGTGCATCCCTTTGAGTGCAGGACTGGGTGCCAGGTGCTGCTGGTGATTCTTGAGGCTCTTTGGTTGTTGATCCCAAGCACATCATTCTTGGAGCAGTTCTTGTTGCTCCTCTGCTAATTGGTCACCAAGGAAGGTGAAGGACATACTCATTCCTTCAAGGTGTAGAAGTCTTGAACTTCCATATTCCCAGAGCTGCCCATCTCTCTCCCCTGCTTTGGAGAGGAGATGTCCATCCAGGGGAGCTCCTATTCTTATAACACCAGGCATTTTTTGCAGTGAAGGCTGACTTCTGCCTTTACTGTCACTTCCTCAAAGCTGTGGTTACAATGAAGATGTTCTGGATCCGACATGGGCCAGTGGCACACTGGAGTCCCTCCAGCCTTTTCCATGTTCAGCGCTCCCGAGCCCTCTGTGAGGACTTGGAGCATTTACCCTGGCAGGCTGAGGCTGCTTCTTGATTGCAGTTGCTCACCTCCATGCTTCCAACATCCTTCTGGAAACAAAACCAAATCTGATACATTCAGGAGCTGCTCTGGGTAGAGGACTTGTCCTTGGAGGACCCTGATGTCTTTCCATTCCAGAACAGGAGGAATTCTGCACTCCTGAGGGCGCTGTTTGTAGGCTGCCAAGGGAACAGTTCAAACGTCAGCCTCCTTCCTCAGAATTTCTCACTCTCAAGGCTGTCACAGCCTTTACAAAGAAAAATAGCCGTTCTTTTAATTTATTTTTAAAGATACTTTTTAATATACTACCCCTTTTGATTTATCACTGCTTCCCTGCTACCCCATCCACGGGGCATTCCCAGTGCTGCCTTTGGGAGGCTGCCTGGCAAGGCAGGAGCTAGCCCAGCTGGGAAGTGATCCCTTGCCCTGCCAGGTCTGTTTCCAGCAGGCACAGGAAGGGAAGGGACCCTCCTCCCCATCCTCCTGGGATCAGTTTACAGCAGCAGCTGCGGTGCCAGCCCCGCGTCACTGCGCTGTGCCAGGCACTGCTGCTGGACACTGCCAGAGCTGCAGAAAAAGCAGGGTGCCCAAGCCTGGGACACGGGCTGGTTTCTTTACAGCCTGTTCACTGTGTGTCCTGAAATGTCCCTTTCTGTCTCAGGTATCTCAGCAGTCACCTGAGGTCACCTGGCACAGGTACAGCCCAGGGCAGGAAGTAGCTGGTTCTGCTCTGGAATAACTGAGCTGCTCTCAGTCATCACGGGCAGCAAACAACTCGCCTCCTCCAGTGGATCAGTCCTTTGAAATCTCCCTTTCCATCAGCTCCACCAGCTGAAGCACTGTACATCCCTCAGGGTACAGGAGAAATCCCAGGCTCTGCTTGAGCTGTTCCTATTCTTTGAGGCAGGAATGCTGTCCACATTTTCCTTGAAGTCTGCAGCTCTCTGGGGGCAGAAGGATAATGAAGGAAGCCAGGGTGTGGGATCTCTGAGGTGTGGAAAAGTCATCAGTGTCCTGCACTTGGTGCTGCTGGAGCTCCAGACACAAAGTCCCAGTCCAGGGTTTGTCTCCACCTGGGACAGGCATTGTTGTGCCTGATTGTCTCCCCCAGGGGTACAGAATGTTCCTGTCCTTGTCCCAGCCTTTGCATGGGCAGACGGACAGGACCGAGCTTTCAGGACAGACAGCGAGCCCTATTTTTGCCACATTAAATGCATTTAATTATTTTTTTCCGAGTTGCTCAGGAAATCTGAGGTTTTTCAGTGATGGCATCTGAGTTTTGCCAGCAGCAACATTGGATCAATAACCACGTCACTTATTTTTGTCCTATTCTACAGCAAGTTTGGACAATTTCAGCGCCTTGTTTCTTAGGGAATTTTTTTCCCTTGGCAGCACTAGGAAATAACTGTTTTTTCCCCAAGACCCTGCCTGAGCCAGTGTCTCCTGTCATCTGCTGTTGTTCCTCAGTTGGAATCTCACTCGTGCTGGGTGAGCAGCTGGGCGTGTGAAGCTTCCTCGTGCAGCACACCAGAAGATTTTCTTTTTTTTCAGCCTTTTCTCTTGTGCGTGGGGTTGAACTTTTGCATGATTGGTTTATTTGCTCAGGGGCACATTGGGTCTCGCTGCTTTCTGTAGAATCTAAACTCTCTTATCTGGAAGTTTTTGGAGTTCTCCTGTATTACCTCAGTGCGACACCACTGCTCTGCAAACTTAAGACTATTCCCACCTCTTCATAATAAAATCCAGGCAGCGAGATTCTCTTCAACAGGATCTTTTCAGATTGGTAAACAGGGAAAATTACCTGGTTTTAAATGGTTTTGGATCCAGCCTGCTGTTTTCCATGCCCTCTGGACACAGATCCTGCTGGAGCTCCTGGAACACCCAGGCGGATTCTCTAAGTCATAGAATCATGCATTGGTTTGAGTTGGAAGGGACCTTAAAGCTCATCTTATTCCACTCTTCCAGGGGTCCAGGGGCAGCCAGAGCTGCTCTGAGCCCTGTGCCAGGGCCTCACCACTCTCACAGGGAAGAACTTCTGTATATCCACCTTCAATTTCCCCTCGTGCTTGTTGCTTGGTTGGATTAGTCTCTGGTGGCACAGCCTTGCTGTCCTCACTGGGACAGGTGCTGGCTGTCCTGGATCACCTGCTGGAGGTTCTGAGGGTGGGATCTGGGTGGGGAAGCTCTTGAGGAGCAGAGTGCTCACTGTGCCTTCCTTGGTAGGGCCTGTGCAGGCAAAGCCTCTCTCCATCCACCTCCCACCTCGCTGTTCCAGGCTCTTCCAGGCTGAGGAGGTCTGTGCTGGCATGGGAGAGGGGCCAAGGTCATTTTGGAGAGAGTCTGGAGTCTACCAGTGGAGTGACTCATGGTGCAGGCTGTGCCCTGTCCCACCTGTGGGACCAGAGCACACCTGAGCTTCCTGCCAGGACTCGGGATGTTCTCCCAGCTCACCTGGCCAGGGAGTGGCAGCACGGGCTGGGTGTGACTGAGCAGTGCCAACCCTGTCCTGTTGCAGAGGGGAAGGACAGCATCGGCTGCGACCTGCTGCTCAACCCTCCAGGGAGCTCAGACCAGGAGGAAGAGGAACAAGAAGCAGATAACTTCATGTTTGAGTTCTCAGACAAGCCTCTGCTTCCCAGCTACAACCTCCAAGTGTCCGTGTCCCGGGGGTGAGTGCCTTTCCTGGAGCACAGAGCAGCACCACGGGTTGCTGGTTGTTCCAGTGGGGTTTAACAGCTGCTCGTGTATCTCAGGTGGTTTTTTTTTCATAGAGTCATCACAGAATGGTTTGGGTTGGGAAGGGCCTTACAGCTCCTCCCATTCCACCCTCCATGCTCTTGCATTAGACCAGGGTGCTCCAAGCCTCATCCAGGCTGGCCTTGGGCACTGCCAGGGAAGGGGCAGCCACAGCTGGGAAGTTGTGACTGTGGCTCTGGGGAAGTTGAGGAAGCACTGCCTGGTTTGGCCCAGCCTGGAATGTTTTCAGGGAGCAGGGAAAGTTTGTCATGCCACACCCTCCATGGCCAGGCACATCCTGCTGCCCTGAGTGTCCCTGTGCTGTGCCTGAGGAAGCTCCCTTCTCTCATCCCTGCTTCTAGCCCCATGTTCCTTCAGCAGCAGCTCACACTGATGGCTCTGAGGTTGTTTCCTTCCATCATGGCTGAATCAGTCCCAGCACTGGAGCAGCACTGCCACCTGTGCTCCTGTGACACAGTGGCTGCTGCTGGGGCAGAAGGGTGGCTTGGAAGAGGCAGCAACCAAAGCACTGCTTTTCTGTGCAGCAGATTTCTGTGCCTGCCAGTGTCTGTCCATGCAGAGGGACACATGCAGCCTGCCCTCCAGCAATAAACCACACCAGGAGCTCCATTTCCTGACCATGTGGCTTATTCCTGGCAGGGAAGCTGCCAGGACCTTATTGAAGGCAGGACTTTTCACGCCTCTGTCCCTCGCTGGCTGTGAGTGTTTTAAAAAGCTGTGACCTGTGAGGCTGTGATCAAACCCAGTCCCTGGGCTCCTGAGGGGAAGCAGCAGTGGAGAGCAGTGCTGGGCCAGAGGGGAGGGCCAGCGTGCCAGGAGGGCAGGGGGTCAGGAGCCGTGCCTGCAGCCCCCTGCAGCCCTGTAACCCTCCGTGCTCTTGCCATCCCCGCAGGCCCTGCAACTGGTTCCTGTTCTCCGATGTGCTCAAGCGGCTGAAGCTGTCCTCACGCATATTCCAGGCTCGCTTCCCGCACCTGGAGGTGGCCACGCTGCCCCGGGCAGAGTTCCAGCGCCAGGTGTCGCTCAGCCAGGTGCTGGCACAGGAGGAGGTGCCGGCCAGCCCCGAGCCGGCACCGGGCACGGCAGAGACTGTGGAGCTGGTGCACTACGAGCCCGAGCTGCTGCAGCTGCTGGGCTCGGCCGTGGAGTACCAGGCGTGGAGCAGCTGACGGGGACGGGCCACTCCCGGCATCACGAGGCAATAATAAAAGGACCAAGGGGAAGCAGCTCTCTCAGCGCCAGCAGCAGGGGCCCGAGCCTTTGAGCAGCCGCTCCTCCTCTCCTCAGGGTCTCCGCCAGCTGGGGAGGGAGGACCCTCGCCTCCAAGGACTTGCCGAGGTCCCCCTGCCACGGGCAGTGGCGGTCGCTGCCGCCTCCCGCAGCTCCGGTGGGCGATGGAAGCCCCCGCACTCCATGGGGGCTCAATGGGGCAGCGAGGGCTGCGAGCCGCCGCCCCTCCCCACCGGACCCACGGAACTGCGCCTCTCCATTCGCCCTCCCCGTCCCGATGTCTTCCATAGTATTTATTTAATTAGTATTTAATTTGTAATGTTTTCTTTGTTTTTTTGCTGAGTCTGTATCACTGTGATGGTGAGCTCCGGGCTGTGGGATGAGGCCGTCCCCCCGCCCCTCTCCAGCGTGCCCCGAGGCCAGCCCGGCTCAGGGGCTCCCTACAAGCCAGGGGACAGCCCCTTCCCTTGGCTTGGGAGCTGGCTCCTGCTGCCAGCGCTCAGCCGGGAGCCAGCCCCGCTGCTCCATCCTCTGCCGTGCTCCTTCCTCCATCTCATTCGTGCTGCTGCTCCCTGTCCCCCGCTTCGGCAGCTTGTGCCCCGCCCCAGGCTCTGTCCCCAGGGCAGCAGCCGCCCCCTTGCCCCGCTGCCCTCGCCCCGCCGCTGTCCCGGGAGCGGGTGCGGGCGGGCTGCTCTGCCTCGGGGCCGGTACAGTTTTATTGTACAGGTGCTAACAGGACTGAGGTCGGGACAGTCGGGGGATTTCTGGCTCTCCCCGCTCCGCAGCGGGAGCCTTGGGTGAGTTTTTTTGTTGGTTCGTTTTTTCTTTGTGTTGTGTTTCTCCCCAGCCAGGGCAGGCGTTTCCCCCCTTGGAGCCCCGCTGCCAGCCTTCTCCCGGGGGCCCGGCAGCACCTTCTTTAAGCCAAGGGTTTTTTTGCCTTTGGGTGTGTATTCTGGTTGCTCTTTCTGATTTCTGTTTTATTATATGCAGCAACAGGCTGTGGTGTCAAAAACACTGATGTACAGAAAAAACCTGCATCAGGCTCCCTGGCTCCTGCCTTTTTTTTTTCCTTTCGTGTTTTAGGCAGATTTCTGTTCTTGTCAGCCTGAGTCCATGGCTCAGGGAAGGGAGAGGGGAAGTGGCCCGTGGGACCTGCAGGGCCCATGTGTCTGCACAGCTGGGAAAACAGGGAGACTCCACTGCTCCTCCCAGCTTCCTGCCTGATCCTGGTGCTGGAACTCTGCAGCCAAGCCCAGCCATCCCCAAACACAGATGTCGGGGTAGCCCTGTCTGGTCCCTGGCTGCCTTTACTCACTGCTGTGGGAGCAGAGGGAGCTCAGGGCACTGCTGTAGGTTTGTTATTTGTTTCCTTAGAAAGGCCAGCAGGAGTGCCCTGGTGGCAGGACTAGGAGGAAAGCTTTGCCCACACACCACCAAGAGGAACTCCCCAAAGCAGTACAGGAGTAGTCAAGGCAGGCCTTAAAAAGAGAGGGGAGAGGTGCTCCTACCCCACACTCCTCGTGAGCCTAAGGAGGGGCAGCCTTAGGGAAAACTCACCAAATTGATGATCGGAAATGTTTAGTTGGAAGCAGGTGGGTGGGAGGGAGCTGACAGAGTTCAGCTGGCCACCAACACCAGCCCAGGGATGTGAACCAGAGCAGCTGGAGCACCTGAAGCCTGGCAGAGGCCAAGAGCACAGGCTCTGTTTGGCTGGAGGAACACAGGGGCTCTCCTGCTCTGCACGGGCTTACCTGCAGTCAGCTCTCTCCTGATGGACCAGGCACAGGTGAGCACGATTAGAGAAATGAAATCTTTTATTAAATCTGGTTCATCTCAATAAGCCATGGCCAAGAGTAGGGCGGCAGTGCCGTCCATCCCCACTTCTCAGGTGTGCCGCGCTCGGGACGTGGTGGCTTCCCGGAGCAGCGGCCGGCCCCGGGATCCTGCAGGGCACCGGGCTGTGCAGCCGTGCAGGAGCGCCACAACGCCCTGCCCGACACGGAGGGTGGCTGCTGGTGAGCCAGGACATCAGTGCCCACAGAGAGAGCAGAGCTGCGGGCCTTGGTCTGTGTCCCCTTATCAGCGATTTGAGAAGCTGAATTCTCCTTTGTTGAAGTCTCAATCTTTGTCTCCTGGTCAGCCATGAAGGAAGCAGCTGAATTTCTCTTCTTTCCTGCTACAGTGTCTGTCTGTGTCTCCTGCTCAGTGTATTGAGCAGCTGAATCCTGTGCCTCGGTCTGAGTTTCCTGCTCCACACGGCGGCGAGAGGCCTGTCTCTGCGGGCCAGGAGTTGGTTTCCCTGCGGAGGCCTGGAAGGAGAGTTTGGGATCTATAGAGGTCATTACACTCCCCCCAGCAGCTGCTGCTGGCGCAGGCTGCAGGAGCTGCTGGGCTGCGGGCAGGGGAGAACTAGCCTGGCCCTCACCGGTTCCGGCCCCACCAGGCCGCTGCAGGCCCAGCAGCGCCTCACGGGCCGCGGCTGGGCCGGGGCGGCCGCCTTGGAGGAGCCACCCGGGCGGGACCTGCGGCCCTGCAGGCCTTGTTCCCGGCCCCCCTCGTCCGGGCTGAGGCGGCTCCCGGTGCCCCCCGAGCTCAGGGTGCTGCGGGACGGTGTCAGCCAGGACACCGAGCGGGCCTGGGTGCTGCGGGACGGTGTCAGCCGGGACACAGGCCGGGCCTGGGTGCTGCGGGACGGTGTCAGTCGCGACAGGGACCGGGCCTGGGTGTCCTGGGTGCTGCAGGACGGTGTCAGCCAGGACACCGAGCGGGCCTGGGTGCTGCGGGATGGTGTCAGCCGGGACACAGGCCGGGCCTGGGAGCTGCGGGACGGTGTCAGCCAGGACACAGGCTGGGCCTGGGAGCTGCGGGATGGTGTCAGCCGTGACAGGGACCGGTCCTGGGAGCTGCGGGACGGTGTCAGCCTGGGCACGGATCTGGCCTGGGTGCCCTGGGTGCTGCGGGACGGTGTCAGCCTGGGCACGGACCGGGCCTGGGTGCTCTGGGTGCTGCAGGCTGGTTTCAGCCGGGACACAGACCGGGACTGGGAGCTCAGGGACGGTGCCAGCCGGGGCATGGACAGGGCCTGGGAGCTGTTGGGCAGTGTCAGCCAGTGCAGGGAGCAGCTCTGCCTGCCCTGGGAGCTGCGGTATGGTGTCAGCCGGGGCATGGACCGGGCCTGGCTGCCCTGGGTGCTGTGGGGAGCTGTCAGTCGGTGCAGGGAGCGGCCCTGGGTGCTGTGGGGAGCTGTCAGCCAATGCATAGACCGGCCCTGGGTGCTGTGGGGAGCTGTCAGCCAATGCACAGACTGGGCCTTGCTGCCCTGAGGCTGCTGCAGCTGCGGGCGGGAGGAGGAAGAGGTGTGGGATGGAGGCAGCTGCCTGGGCAGGGTGCTGCTGTGCCTGGTGCCATCCTCCTGTTGGCCTGTCTCTCCATCTTTCAGCTGGTGCCTCTCCTTGGGCCTCTGGGGACTGGGGTTCTGCTCCTCCATGGCTCCTGATGTTCTGGGAAGCTGCTACTTCCTGAGCAAGATGTTCTGCTTGAGTGGGTACCCCAGGGGGGCTCCTTAAACACCCCACGGGCTGCTGTGTCACAATGGCCCTTGGTGTCATGAGGCCCTGCATCACCCAGTACAGTGTCAGCTGTGTCGGGTTTGCATGGCCAGGTTTTGGCAGCGAGGGGGCTACAGGGGTGGTTTCTGTGAGAAACTGCCAGAACTTTCCCCATGTCCAGCAGAACCAGTGCCACCAGCCCCAGGGTGCCCCAAGGCTGAGCCCAGCAGAGGTGAGGGTTATACCTCGGGGGTAAAAGATTTAACTGCAGCCCGTGGGAAGGACTCTTGCTGGAGAGGTTCATGGAGCACTGGCTCCTGTGGGAGGGACCCCACACTGGAGCAGGGGAAGGACTACAACCCTCTTCCTGAGCAGGGGCAGAAACTACCTGTGATGAACTGACCATGGCTCTCATTCCCCATCTCCTTGTGATGATGGGAGGGAGGATGGAGAGCCCAGGAAGGAAAGGGAGGGAGGGGAGCTGTTTTTAAGATTTGTTTTACTTCTCATCATTCTGCTCTGATTTTGATTGGTAATTGATTTCCCCAAGTTGAGTCTGTTTTGACAGGCTGGAGAACAGGCAGAAAGCCTGCAGGCCTGCTTACTCCCCAGTGGGAATTCCTGCAAGGAAAGAGGGAATTCTGTAGGCTTCTCCAAGGCTGACACAAGGGAAAACTCACCCCAGAGGGGCAGCCTGTTCCCCTTTCCTCACCAGCCAGGCAGTGGTGCAGGAAGGAGCAGGTGACTAGAACAATCTGACTTTATTGGTGCAAACACTGGGCCTGGGTGAGAGGAATATTCCCAAGTGCTCCCAGAAAGCTGCCCAAGGTGCAGGGGTGCACAGAGCCAGCAGCCTGCTCCCTCCAGGTGTTCCTGCTGCAGAGTTCACTCTTCATGGATGTTGAAGAGCTTTGCTACTTCATTGAGGTCCTCGTGCTCCTCCCCGTCCTTGATGATCTGGAGGAAGGAGAACACATTAAATGCTGCACATCCCACAAAGAGCCAGTGCTGCAGGACTGTCACAGCCAATGCCAGGAACCCCCTGGATCCTCTCTGAAGCACCAGACTGAGACAGCCACAACACGACAGCACTTTCTACACCCAAATTCACATGGCAGTCTTAAATGTACCATCACCTGCCTACAGGAACAGCAGGAAAACCAACCTCCTGTCCCTCTGGGATTTGTTTCTGGGTTTCCCTTTACAGCCAGGGAGAACAAGTGTTTTAAAAAGGAATTCAGCTTTGCAAAGGTGAGCCTGGCACTGACTTGGAGCCAGGACACCTGGCTTGAACCTGCAACTTTTAGACAAGATGAAGAGACCACAAAATTTAGGGTAAGGACTGCTAAGGGAGGAAGGGAAGGAAGAATGGGAGGGAGGAAAGGAGGAAGGAATGAAGGAAGGCAGGGTGTCCCTTCCACGGGGATGGCAGAAGCAACATGTTTCAACTGCATCTTCAGATTAGACATCAACAAAGACTTCCACCATGAATAGATTGTCTTGGGACAGAGCACCTGAGGGTAACTGTGATTTTTTTAGTGATCGCTGAAGTGATCCTGAGGATCACTCCCACAGTTTAAACAACCAAAGTTCTTCAAAGGTGTTAAAGCCTGACCCGAGTCTGGCTCAGCTGAGCTGGGAGGTCCAGGAGAGGCCACAGGGGTGGGGACACACCAAGCCTCACACACTCAGGGCTGCTCAGGGTGGGATGGTGACATTTGAGACAGAGATGGGACATTTCACAGTCACTGTGACTCCAGCCTGTATTTACTACAGACCTGGAATTTCAGCCATGCCAAGGCAAGGCTTGGAGCACACACCTGATTGGAATTATTTCTGTTAAAAATTTGCAAACACACAAAAAAGCACAGGGACAGCTCCCCTAACTCACCCAGAGCAGTGCTCCCATTGGATACTGCCCAGCTCTGCACCAGACAGAGCATCTGCCTTTATTTATCCTCACTTTGAACTGACAGATTGATTTTTCCACAAAAAAAGCCCTGCTCTAGCAACCCCCCCTGTCCATCACCCTCGCCCTGCACTGACCTTCCGGGCAATGGGCATCCTGTTGAAGATGTTCCACAACACAATTCCCACCACGACTTTATCCCTGAGGTAGAAAATGACACCTTTGCCGTAATCTTCTCCTTGCTTTGGGACTTGAGGCGTTGGTGAAGAGCTTTGAGAGATCTGAACTTCTGAGGCTTCTGCTTCCGTTTCGCTCTCTGATCGGATTCCAGTCCCTAAGGCAGGAACAGGAGGAGTCACACACCCAGTGCAGGACGTGTGAGGATGGGAGCAGACTCAAGCATGTTCTGCAGGAGCCTGAGGTGTTTTCCTTTGAGCTGTGTCCCCCAGAAGTTAAGTTTCATTAACACAGGAGTGAAACAATCCCAACACGGAGCTCAACACTGACAATCCCCAACTTCCACCCCCAAATGCAAAGGACAGCACAGTCTGCTTCCTCCAGGCAGCAGATACAAAATAAACATGCTTGGATCCAGAGCCCCTGTTGTCCCAAACAAAAACTGATCATTTTATTGTCATGGAGGAGATCAAACTTCCCTGCATGGCAGTAGAGGCATTCCCTGACATCTTCCTGGAGGAATGCTGTGTTTTAATCACATTGTAATATAAAAGCCAGCCTTTAAAGCTTGGTCCAGAAACGAGGCAGCAGATTGCTGTTTCCTCGTGCCCCAGAGGTCAGGGTGACTCTGTGGTCCCCACACCAGCAGGTGCAGGAGCTCCCCAGTCCCTACCTGACTGTTCTGTCGCACTTTTTGGCGTGTCCTTGGCCGTGGCCTTGGCAAACACTCCCACTGTGGGCAAACTGCTGTCCACGAGGCCAATGGCTTCGTACCCCACGTTGGGGCCCAGATCACTCCTAGGAATGAAGTGGGAATAAAGGAATTTGTAGCAGTAGTGGGACAAATCCAAGGCAGCTCCATCCATCCATGCTCCACTCCCTGCTCCAGCGTGGTGTGGGCGATGCTGGACACTGACACACTGGGACATGGAGTCTCCTCTGCACACTCAGCTGGAACAAGGAGTCAAGATATGACAAGCCCACAGCCACGAGCTTCAGAAACACCAGCTCACTGACCAAAACTCTGAAATCCTTCATGCCTGCTCCCTGGGAGGCAGCTGGAGGCTTCCCAGCTTCTGGCAGTGCTGTTATCCACACCAGGCTTGGCAGCATGGACAAGGATTTCGTGAATACTTTTGAGAGCATTTGGAAAAGACTAAACAGAAGAAAACCTTGCCCTTACACCTTCTTGAACTGGGCACCTGGATCTGAACTGGGGTGCTGACAGGAGACAAGCAGCTGTGGTTTGGCACCAGTCAGTACCAGGTGTCTGAAGTGCTTCCCCTGAGGGAAGTGCTGAGGAAACAGGTGCATCACAAACCATGAATGTGTGTACAACACGACCTCCCAGCCAGAATCCTCCAGCACACACTGGGGTTACTGCAAGGACACCAGTAACATGGCAGCTGGGATCAGCTGTGATCAGGAGGGATCATGGAATGATTTGGGTTGGAAGGAACCTCAAAACCCATTTCATTCCTCAAAACCCATTTCATTCCACTCCTCTACCACAGGCAGGGACACCTTCCACTATTCCAGATTGTTCCAAGTCCCATCCAGCCTAGCCCTGGACACTTCCAGGGATCCAGGGGCAGCCACAGCTGCTCTGGGGGTGGTGCCAGGGCCTCCCTACCCTCAGAGGAAATGATTCCTTCTGTACATTGATTCTTAATTTCCCCTCAGTGCTGTCACTCCAGTCCCTCTCTGGCTTCCTTGCAGCCCCTTCAGGCACTGGAAGATGCTATGAGGTCTCCACAGAAACTTCTCCCCAAGAGGATCAGGATCCTGAGCACGCTGACAAAGGGCATGAGGAATTCCTGCCATTTCCCAGCTTTCCAGCACGGGGGAAGGAAGTGTCACTGTCACCCAGTGTGACACCTGCCAGCAAACAGGGGCTGCAGCTCACAGCCCTCCCTCCTTCACCTGGTCATGGCTGGGAGCACCCCAGGGGAAAGCACCCCTGGGAATGGCTGTCTCTGTGTCCTTAGCTGCACTCAGTGACCTCTGAAGTGTTTCCCCACCTCAAGGATTCTGTGGTTCTACGTTTCTTGTTTAAAAGTGAAGTGAGAAATGCTCTGGGTCCCAAGTCCAGGCAGGACAAACCAAGAGTTCAGGTAAGTGACAGCAAGTCATAAGTAACTATTTCTGTGGGGATTTCCCTGAGAAAGCTAAAACTCTTTTACCCATATTTGAAATCCTGTTAACAAACAGCATTTGGGATTTTTAATTGGGCTGAGCTAACAGCCTTTTGGATTGTAATTTTTTATGGGCCTTTTTTTTGTTTAATTTTTCTGTTTTCATTAATTTTGTTTTGAAAAGAACTTCAGGAAAATATAGCAAAATTGCCCATTTTGCTGATACCTCTCTCTGGAAAACAACTTTTCTAGTACAATTGGATGCAGCAAAGTTTTGTCACTAAAACACCAGTCCAGCAAAGTGCAACACTCAGACCCACAGATCAGGCTGGGGAACTTCAGATAATCATAACAGAAAAGCTAAATTCTAATTCTAATACTAAATGCTGCTAAATTCAAGCTGTAAATCAATCTGCTCTGAGGAATGAGCTGTTCTGTACTGATCTGAGGAATGGGACTCATTCAGGAAGGAAAAATACTTGAGGGACGTGAGGGCAGAGCAGCAAATGCTCAAACACCTCCCCTGTCTCAGCTTTAGGAACACGAAGCTGTCCAAGGTGTTTGCTGAGGTGCTTTCACTCCTTTTGGGAAACTCACACTTCCCAAGGTGTATCTGATCCAAGCTCCTGAAGAAGGAACCCCCAAGAGGAAAGGACCATTACCAGAACATGGACTGGTGCCAGTAGGGCTTTGCAGCTCCTGTCATGTTCTCTCCAGCCAGCCTGCCGCTGACCACGGCGTGGTCGTGGTGCTCCACGCGCCTCCGGCCCAGCTTGATGTCATAGAAGCAGGCAGCGTCCCCTGCCTGGAGAGAGCAGCGTGAGCAGGGCCACAGCAAGGCTTCCCCCAGCCAAAACCAGGGTGAGCACAAGTGGCACAAGGAACTGAGTTCTTCTGACACACCCCGAACACCAGCACCACCCCAGCCCGCTCCCTGGGCTACACAACTCCCAGCTCCTCAGCATTTTCCCCCATCTTTGGAAAAATAAAGCAGCAGGAGGTACGTTTGCCAGAGGAATCAGTCTCAACGCCCACCAAGGGACTCTTATGCAAGCGAGTGATCCAGGCTATCTTTAGGTTACCCCAACTCCTCTTACACAGCATAAATATTCCAAACTTGCCGTGGTTACCACAGCAACGAGGTGGCTGCAGCGCCTGACCAGGCTCTGGGCTTGTGCTACAACCTCTCCTTCCTCTCCTCACTCGCTCCTGCTCACCCCGCTCACCTCCTCCTGCCTCAGTGTCCTGCAGCAGCAGCACTGCCAGGCTGGGCCCACACTCACACCCAGATGTGCCCACACTCACACCCAGATGTGCCAGACTGGGCCCACACTCACCACCCAGATGTGCCCACACTCACACCCAGAAATTGTGCCAGACTGCTCCCACACTCACCACCCAGATTTTGGAGGCTGTGCCCACACTCACCACCCAGATGTGCCAGGCTGGGCCCACACTCACCACCCAGATGTGCCCAAACTCACACACAGATGTGCCAGACTGGGCCCACTCTCACACCCAGATGTGCCCACACTCACACCCAGAAATTGTGCCAGACTGCTCCCACACTCACCACCCAGATGTTGGAGGCTGTTCCCACACTCACCACCCAGATGTGCCAGGCTGGGCCCACACTCACACCCAGATGTGCCCACATTCACCCCCCAGATGTTGGAGGCTGTTCCCACACTCACCACCCAGATGTTGGAGCGTGCCTGCAGCTCCGCGTTCACCCGGAACCCCCCGAAATCCGAGTCCACCTCCAGCCCCGCTGACTTGGCCAGCTCCACGTTGGGCTCCAGCCCCACCGCAGCCACGATGTGATCTGTCTCCACCTGTTTGGGGATGCAGAATCAGGATGTTAATTCCCTGTGGGCCCCTGAACGTGAGCCTGTCCCTGCTTTCCCATTTACCTTCCGGCCGTCCTTCAGTTTAATCAGCAGCCGCTTCCCGGACACTGACACGGATTTGACCACGGCATTGGGCAGGACATTGACCCCCTCTGGAAAGGAGCACAGCACACCTCACTGCCTGCTCAGCCTGGGCACATCCCACCTGCAGCAGGTGCTGCTGGGTGAGGAACCACGACAGAGCTCTGCTGCATGTGCTAGTGCAGCTCTAGGGGAAGCACGAGGACAAACCCAGCTAAAAAGCTTAAATGACAACCCAAAGTACATGAGATGACAAGGCCACATCCAAAAGAGCTCCCTAGAATTCTGTTCAGGAAACAAGGACACTCAATTACCTATTGCTGTGCCATAGCCAGACCCAGAAGTCCAACAAAGCAGCTTCCAAAAAACAAAGTAACTCAGACCTGTGGGTTACCAGGCCCTGCAATCCACACCCCAATGACATTCCTCCTCCCTCTCTCCCTCTCCGTTTCCCAGCGCACAGGATTATTTTGCACTTAATGCAGCAAATGGAAAAAGGTGTTTTGGATCTTACTGACTTTATCAGCTCAGCACTACAGCACCTGGCCAGGTGTGTGCATAGCACAGAGATCATTCCAGGGAAGCAGGCACAGGGAAGGAAAGCCTCACTGGCATCAGCAAGCCTTTTGCTCAGCCTTCCCAGAGGAACTACCAAGAAACCCAGGATTCATGGCAGCTCTGTGCTGCCCAAGCTGCCTGAACTGCCATTTCCCCTGTGCTGCAGCTGGGCCACTTTGCAGGGCCCAGCCCTGCCAAGGCTCCAGGACAGAAAGGAGCTGGATGTGCCCAGCAGCAGCTGCCAGCAGCCACCAGCCCAAACCCGCTCAGCAGCTTCACCTCTCCTGACTTTCTCCGTGGTCCAGTTGCTCAGGTATTCGGGCAGGACTTTGCCCATGTTGCCCTTCTCTGGAAACAGCTGGATCACCTCCAGGCCTCGGGTCCGTGCTGGAAGGGAAGCACGGAGCAGCAGGATAAAGAGCAGCAGCAGATGTTGGGAAACACTTTACTTCACACAAGGAGCCTGACAGAAGTTCCAAATCTGGGAGTTCTGACTCCCTAAGAGCCACAAAGTGTTTCACATACACCTGCAAAGTCTAGATATCAGACTTTCAGGGAGCATGCTTGGTCTTTAGGGAGAATGTTTGGCAAAAACTTTAAAAAATTACCATAAAGGCCCTAAGCACATACAGTTAAAATCCAGCTGCTCACCACCTCTTTGAAATCACAGAATTATGGAATTCTTTGGCTCGGAAGGCACCTTAGAGATCATCCAGTACCAGCCCCCAAATCATAGTTTGAGCACAGAGAACAAATGTGACTTTTCAGAGACTGGAATGACTTTGCAGCTCCCACCTCTGTGGTCAGGGGCTGCTAATGAGGGAGAGAGTGGGAAAACCTTGGCTATACAGGCAACAAAACACCCGTGTGTTCTTTCCTTTAGGCAAAGTGTCTCTGCAAAAACTCACCAGTTGGGGACTGAAAAGAAGTTTCTAATGTGAAACAGGGAAAAGTTTCTTCACACACTCACCTCTCCTTCCCAGAGCACAGGCCAGCTCACTGCCGAGGAAACCACCACCAATAATTGTGATGGACTTGACTTCCCTGGAAATCTTCTCCAGCCTTCGGAAGTCGTCGATCTGAAAGAACATTTACCCCCATTTGCAATCCTCTCTAACAGGAATGGCAGCAGAAAGCATTTTGGTCATATTCAATGGCTTTTATTAACTTTGGAAGGTGCAGCAAGGTCACACAGGAAGGAAAATACCTAAACTCCCTAATTCCCCACACTGTTAAAGCTCTCAGGCTGAGGCAAGCAGGGGAGTGGTTGAGTAGATTCTACCCTGGTTTCCTGCCTGGCAAAAAGAATAAGCAGGAATGGATTCCTGGGCACCATCTGAGGGCAGCAGTGCCAGGGCAGGGGAGTTTAAAAACTGGACACAGTGGTGTTTCTGATTTCCTGAGCCTCCCCAGGGCTGGCAGCACTGCAGGTTACCTTTCGGAACAGGGTCAGCCGTTTCTGCACGTCCTTTCCCGCTCGTTCGATGGCAGGCAGGTTCCTGGGGGAGCCCCCTGGGCACAGCAAGGAGAGAAGGGACACTAATGACACCACAGCCATGGCACTGGACATCACAGAGTGCAAAGCTGTCTTGGATCTCAGCTGTGCTTCCCAAACTGTTCCAGGGTGGGAATATCCCAGTGTCCCTGTTGCTGCCTGTATGTCCCAGAAAATCTGATGATGCAAGGCAGGTGAAAACCCCAGCATGGCTGTCTGCACAAGTGTCCTTCAAGTGACTGCTCCACATCATGTTTGACACTGCAGAGACTTCTCAAATAGAACCAAGGAATCCCAGAAGGGTTGGGGTTGGAAGGAACCTTAAATCTGATCCAGTCCCACCCCCTGCCATGGGCAGGGACACCTTTCACTGTCCCAGACTGCTCCAAGCCCTGTCCAACCTGGCCTTGGACACTGCCAGGGATCCAGGGGCAGCCACAGCTGCTCTGAACACCTGTGCCCAGGAAGAATTCCTTCCCAGTACCCCAGCTAACCCTGTCCTCTGGCATTCCCCATTGTCCTGTCACTGCAGACCCTTGTCCAAAGTCCCTCTCCAGCTCTCCTGGAGCCCCTTCAGGCACTGGAAGGCTCACAGATCTCCCCAAAGCCTTCTCTTTTCCAGGCTGGATTCCCCCAGCTCTCCCAGCTTGGCTCCACAGGGGGAGTACTCGAGAGAATTTAGCTAAATGTCACTGAAATAAAAAAGCTTGGCAAAGACCAGGAACAAGAGGAAAACCACAGCACTTACCAGTGGCAATGAGACATTTGTCGTAGGATATCTGGGTCCCATCATTGAGCTTCACCGTGTTCCCTCTGACATCCATGTGCACAACCTGCAAGATGAGCCCAGCTGAGCTCCAGCTCTTCGCTTCATGGACTGCTGAGCAGAGCTGCAAACTTGGAATCAACATTCTCCCACCCTTAGGTTTAGGTGGGGGCAGGAGTGGGGAAGTGAGAGGTCTGCAAGTGGGAATTGAAACAACTTCTTAGGGAGTCACCATAAGTCAGGTTGATCTTCCCAGGGTCTGAGTGTGAAATGGGCTCAGACACAGCACAGCTCAGCAGGAAGAGGAATCACTGACACTCATCATAGCAACACACAAACAACTGAGGATATAAATATTTTAGAAGCCTCACCACGAATTTCTCCACCTTCCTGCCGCTGTGGCACAGTGCCCCTGCTCACCTCATCACCCACTACCTCAATCTCTGTGCTCTCCTCACCTCACCCTCCAGCCCACACTGCCCAGTTCCCACTTGTCACACCCCATCTCTAAGGTCTGCATATTCTTGTCCCATGCCCAGACTCCAAACTTATCCTTCTCTCTTCCTCATAATCTTCCTTCAGCTCGCTGCTATTCCTCTTGGTTTCTCCTGCTTTCAAACTTCAGATTAGCATAATCTCTGCTCCATCACATTCTCCCCAAACTTACCCAAATTCCCTTTCCCAGCCAAATCCCCCTCCAACTCCAGTGGTTCAGTACCAGCTTAGAGTGCAGGCTCTGCTCAGGAAGAGCTGTAGGAACAACAGCCAGTGCTGTACCCACCTTCTTGCCAGGCAGAACTGCCACCCCACCATTTTCCACAGAAGACAGGTCCTGGACAGGCACGTAGAAAGACGGAGGCTGGAAATAGATACTGAGAAAAGCTCCATTATCAAACAGGTTCCCCTGGCTCTGGGATTGCAGAAATCCAACGAGACAAAGACAGCTCTGTGCATCCATAACAAGCTCCACAATTATTTATCTATTTTTAATAATTAGGGTCTTCACACTGTTGAAGTTCAAGGGTTTGGATCATGGAATCGTAGAATTGGTCAGGTTGGAAAAGATCATAAAGTCACAACCAACAAGTAAGGCTTAACCACAGAAGTCACAAAGACCAAGTGTGATCCTGTGTCCCTGGACCTGTGGAGCTTCACCTTTGTTATTTCCCAGGGCTGCTGCCCATAGAGGGACATGTCTAAGGGGAATCACAGAGAAGTTCAAGAGGTATCGAGTACTGAGCAAGCTCTGGTGGGAAGCAGAATTCCTCAACCCCCTTCCGTGCCCCTCACTGGCTGGTGGATCCCTCCAAATAGCAGTTTGGTCACTGTCACCTGGTCTCTAACCACTGTCCTTTCCCTGTCACCTGCAGTGCCACGTACCTCCTCTCCTTGCCGTTCCACTGCTTGAACCGCAGCGTCTCCGTCACGTCGGGATCATCGGAGAACCACAGCTCTTTGGAAAGGGGTGGGCGCATGTAGGGCAGGGCAGGATCCTCAGACACAATCAGCACCTTTAATGGGCCAGAAACACAGGAGCTGGAGCGAGAGCAGGGCACAGACAGGGCACGCAGGGAGGCCCTGGAGCAGCACAGCTCTTACCCGCGCGCCGGGGTCGCGGGCCCGGATGGACCTGGCAGCAGCAAAAGCAGCAGTTCCTCCCCCGATGAGCAGGAAAGGGACGTGGGATGGGACCTTGGGAGGAGTGTCCGGAGCTGCAGGTGACAGATGGGACACTTACTGCACATACAGGCACACAGCCCAGCCCCAGGGCACGGAGTGTGGCACCAGGGGCTGCCACACCCAGACCTCCTTTGGAAATTGTTCTCCTTCTGCCCCGTACCCTTCCCCAGAACCCCACTGCTGCTTCCCCCAGAGCTGCTCCCTGCAGCAACCAGGCAGATTGCAGCAAACTGGTTTTTCTAAGCAAGCCCGAAACTCTGCACTGGCCAACCACTGAACAGCTTATAAGAAAGGGAAGCTCCCCAAAAGGCCAAGGCACGTTTTTCTGTAATTTTGTTCAAGGAGACAACTTTTGTGTTCGTGCAGAAGGCACCTGCTCCCACAGGCAGGTCCTGTTGCTGAGCAACACACAGTTAATCCGTGGGCAGGGACAAACCAGGCAGTTCAGTATCAGCACCAGAACTCACCTCCTGTGCCCCCAGCACCTGAAAGGGAAGAAAGACACGGCTTAAGTCACAAAAGCACAGGCTGTAGTTTGGGAGCTGCAGTTCAGGGCTGACTCCAGGATGAACAGGCTTGCCAGCAGCCAGGGAAAGAGGCCCTCAGGAACCTGTGTCCTTGCCAGACTGTGCAAAGGTAAAAGCCACAAGCAGGGCTCTCTCTTTTCTCTTTTTATCACAGAAGGAGTAAGGGACAGAAATCAGCCCCAGGGGACATCCTACTTCATCCTCAGGATGGTGTGGAAAACAGCCTGTTCTGGGTCATGGAGCCAGCACTGCCTGCTGTGCTGGGAAGTCACAGAACAGAATCCCAGAATGGTTGTGTTGGGAGAGACCTTAAAGTTCATCCAGTCCCACTCCCAGTCCCCCATGGACATCTCTCACTATCCCAGGGTGCTCCAAGCTCTGTCCAACCTGGCCCTGAGCAGGAATGTGAAACAACAGCACACACCGAGAGGTGCAATCCTACAGAGGCACAGCTGTGATTCCAGAGGGGCTCTGCTCTGTTTGCTTTGGAGGCCTCAAGCTCATGAAGAACAGACCAGGACCCCGACCTGGCAGGCTGGCACCCACCTGAGGACTCGTCGCCCTGGGACCTCCTGCTCATCCTGGCCATGCGGCTGGCCTCGCGCTCCTTGCTCTCCTGCAGAATTCTGTACACCTGCAGACACACAGCACACCTTTACCTGGCACCTCACAGCACCCTGCTGCTGCCCCTCACAGCCTCTGTCCACCCCACGTGCTGGAAAAGCCAGTGACAACATGTGGGGCAAAGCAGACCTCCCCGGACAAGGTGCCCATTGGAAGGTGCTCAGAAAATGACCTGCTCCCCCTGGTGTGATGATTCCTGGAGCTCTGGCTGCTTCCCAGAACCAATGAACCTTCCTGCAGCTGTTTGGCTGCACCCTGTTCCAAGGGGAACCAGCTCCAACGAAGGAAATGCAGCCAAACCAGCCCCAAGACCACAACACAAGGCTGCAGAAATGGAAGACAAATCCAAAGAAAAAGCATCTCCCAGCTTCCAAAGCCCAGAGCAGCAGGGCAGAGCCAATAATCTGACAGGCTTTCTCTAGGCACAGTTCTGGCAGGACACCCTGACATTAGCAGGGCCCTGAGCCATGCAGTGGGGCTGCTCCCTTGGCCCTTGGACATGGAATCTCTTCCAGCTGAATGCTGAGCTGGTTATTTGTCTGTGAAACTCGGGGTACAGCACAAGCAGAGCCTGCATGTACAATTTACTGGTACAGACAAGGAGGGAACATCTCTTACATCATGTTAACTTCCAAGAAAAACTGGTAAAGGAGAGGAGCTGAAGGCACTGGGAGTGCTGGGAGCAGGTCAGAGTCCAGTGTTTTTCCTCAAGGGTAAAAAATTAGAGGGAAGCAAACCTTTCTTTGAGGCAGAACCCAGCCTTGCTAATAACCCCTGCTGTGTGCATGACATCAAATTTCATTTGCCAATCCTCACAAGCTGGTGTTTTATAGCAAATAGTCTCAAACAATAATGGAGGAATTGAATGCCAGGCACAAAAAAAGAGCACAGGACAAAAGCCTGTCCAGGGAACTGGAGAAATGTCAGAAATATTAGAAAACAAGAACTTGTTGGTAAAGGTATTTTTAAATAAAGGTAGTTTTAAAGCCTTTTGCTCAAAGACAGAAAAGCCAAGGTTAACAAACCACCTCTGCTTTTACAAGCAGAATCAGGAAGGTTTTAAGCAAGTCCAAAGGGCAGCATACAGCAAATTAAATCTGATCCTTTAGGAAAAAACACCATTATGCACAGGCAAAACATCAGATCAGGCCTTGAGGATAAACATTTCCAATCGGACAATGTCAAGTTCTTTCTAGTCAGAAGCACAACTATACTTTGCCAGGACATGGGGTGATGTTTCAGTGCTCTTCCCTGAGGAAATCTCCAAGTTGGACAAATTTTCTTGCCTTCTCTTTAGCACACTTATATTCAGGTATTATTTCCTTCACTGCATGCCAGCATTACTGATATCAGGAGAGGTGCACTAATTAATAATTTGTGCCTTACACAGTCACAAATCAAAGATGGCCAGTTTGAGTTTAGATGTACTTAATGTGCAAAGGTTAATTCAAAGGCAGTTCTCCCCACAAAGAAAAATATTCAATTTGTAACCATGAATTATTTGGCAATGTCCCTTGAAAATGAAATACCTGAGGCCAGGGAGCAGGAAGAGGGCTGGAAGTGAAGGGTCACAGGGTGGGAGGTACAGACAGGTGCCCCCCTCCACCCTCCCACCCCACAAACACCTTTAGGGAAGTGTCTTACATAAACTCCTGTCCCAGTGACTGTTCCTCCCACTATTAAGTATAACAAGAGGTTGCTGCCAGCTTTGCCAGGAACACCTGAAGACGTCAGGGATCTAGAAGGGCATCTTAGCTGATGGCATTGCAAAACTGCAGGGGAAGACAGGCAATGGAAGAGAAGAGGGAAAGAGCTGAATATTAGGAGGGATTCTTGATTAAACAGGTCTTGGGAAAAGCAGAGTGCGCTTTGTAATTTCAGCTACCTCATCTGCCAAAAAAAAAGGGCAGCAGGGCACAGGAAAGAATTATATTTAAAGGAAATAGGAAAATATTTTTCTTCCATTCACTGTTTTGATTTTTTTTTCCCTTTCTCAGGAACTTCCTTAGGAGAAAATTGGGTTTTGGAACTTTTAATGAATATGATCCTCCTAGAGAAAGAGCTTGGAAATAAAGATTGGTGTGGTATAAACTTGGGATCTATCCACTCCCAGGCAATGCTCTCTGGGAATGTCACTTACTCCTTCAGTGAGGCTGCAAACCTTTATCCTTTCCAAGGAGAATATAAATGCTCCACAGCTGGGGGTTGGTTTGGTGTACTCACACAACTTAAACAAACGCTCTGAACTGAGATTTGGCAAGGAATTGTTTGTCCCACACAAGACAACAGACAGAGCTGTGGCTGGTCGTAACAAAAGAAATCCAAGAGTGCCTTTAAGGTAAAAAAACTTAAAAGGTAACTGAAATTACAGTTAAAACCCAAGTAATCACAAGAAGTTAATTTCCATTAGCTCCCCTTGATGTCTTCTGAAGGAGGAAACAGAGATAAAGCTACAGAGATCAAAAGCTGAGTGAAGAGAGCTGGAATACAGCAAACGCTCGACAGGAGAGATGGAGTGGGGCTTCTTCCCAGGAACCACCTTTCTACTTACATAGGCACCCGTTCCTAAGGCGGACAAGCCCACAATAAGGACAAAAACCGAATTACTGCCCTTCTGCCCAGGCACGCCTGTGCCAGCCATTTGTCTGCTCAGCTGCAGGTCTGGGGGCGCATTCCAGCGCTGCAACAACGGGCCTAAGGAACACAATTTATTGGAGAAACAACACAAAAACACTGTCAATACAGAGGTAAGTCTGGAAATTTAGAGACTAAGTCAGTTCTGAACCCAAACAAATTCATCCTTTGGAAAACGCAGCCCCACATCTGAGCGACCACGGGGCACTATCCTGAGCCACAAGAGTGTGCTCTGGGCAGCTGTGGAGACCAAAATATCTGTGAGATCAAGGGGGAACCGAACTGAGTGACAGCAGCAGCACCTGCAGCAGCTGGAAAGGCTCCTGCAGCTGGAGCCTCCAGCCGAGCACAGATGTGAGCCGGTGGTTCCTACACCTCCTCCAGGCCTCTCCTGTCCGAGGATGCACCTGGCTCCAGCAAAAGCAAGCCCAGAGGCTCAGGTAACCAGGGCGGGCAGCGGGGATGGTTACACGGGCACCGAGCTCCCTCTGCGCACACGGCTCATTCTCCGGGATAAAGCACCAGCGAGGAACGGGGTTTTGCTGGCAAAAAGGGCATCCCCGGTGGACGCCAGCGGAGCGCACAAGCAGGACGGGGAGCGCCCGTGGCTGAGCCTCTGCACCGCGTTTTATTCCCCCATCACCAAAATCGCAAAGCCAGCGGCGGGCCCGTGCATCCCTGCGCGGAGCGGGGCCGGCTCCGAGCGCGGGCCGCTCCCGGGAGAGGCTCGGGCCGCCCCAATCCCCACCTCCGCCTGCTCGGCGAGCCAAACGCGCCTCGCCCCAGCCTCCAGGCACCGATTCCTGACCAAACCCGCAGCACAGCCAGCGGCACCCGAAAAGCGACCGAGCTCCCGGCCAGCTCCGGCCACCGCCGCCGTCCCCAACGCGCTCCCGAAGCACCCGCAGCTCCGCCGCCCGCGCCCCCGAGCGCACCCGCACCGGGCCCGGTGCCCTCCGCAAACCGCGCTCCCCGCCGGCACCGGCCCCGCGCCTTGGGCTGCAGCAGCGGGCCGCGCCTCGGAGCGCCGGGAATCGCGCCCGGTGCCCCCCGGTGCCGGTCCCGGTCCCGGTGCCGGCACTGACCCGCGTGTGCGCGTCCCCGCGGCGGGGGGCGCAGGGCGCGCGCCAGGGCCGCCCGGAACATGTCGCCGGTCGCCGCCGGTGTCTCGGTGGCTCAGTCGCGGTCCCGCCGGCCCGGCCCGGCCCTGCCCCGCCGCGCACGCGCCTCCCGCCGCTTCCGGGCGAGCCGCTCCGCTCCGCGCCGCCGCATCGATGGTGCCGCCGCTGCCGCCATGTGGCGGCCGCCCCGCCGCCTCCCGCGCCCGCCGCGCCGCGCCGCCGCCACCGGCACCGGCACCGGCACCGAGACGGGCACCGGGCCCGGCCGCCGCCTGCTGCTCTCCACCCCCATCTTCTACGCGAACGGGCCGCCGCACATCGGGCACCTGTACTCGGCGCTGCTCGCCGATGCGCTGCTCCGCCACCGCCGCCTGCGCGCCGCCGGCCCGGCCCGGCTCTGCACGGGTCAGCGAGAGCCCCGCTCCGGGCCCCATCCCCGGGGCCGACCCTCTCCCTCGGCCCGAGTCTCGATTCCCAGGGATGTCCCCTTTTCCCGCTCCGAGCCCAAACCCCCGGGGCTGATCCCCATCCCCGGGACTGATCCCCATCCCCGGGACTGATCCCCTCCGCAGGGCTGATCCCTTCCCCAGGGCTGATCCCCTCCCCGGGGCTGATCCCCCTCCCCAGGGCTGACCCCTTCTGCTGGGGCTGATCCCCTCTCTGGGGCTGATCCCCCTCTCCGGAGCCGATCTCATCGATCTCATTCCCAGGGCTGATCCCCCTCTGGTGGCCGATCCCCTCCCCGTGTCCCCAGCCCCCCGTGTCCCCGCGGGGCTCCGGGCTCTCCCCACGGCCTCTCTCCGTTTCAGGGACGGACGAGCACGGGCTGAAGATCCAGCAGGCGGCGGCCGCGGCGGGGACATCGCCCGCCGAGCTCTGCGAGCGCGTCTCGGGGCTGTTCCGCCGGGCCCTGGCCCAGGCCGGCGTCGCCTACACCGACTTCATCCGCACCAGCGAGCCGCGGCACCAGCGAGCCGTGCGGCATTTCTGGGGGGCCCTGGGCGATGCGGGGGTGCTCTACAAGGGCTCCTACGAGGGCTGGTACTGCACGCCCGAGGAGAGCTTCCTGCCCGAGAGCCAGCTGGCCGAGCGCACGGACGGCCAGGGCCGCCGCTGCAAGGTGTCCTTGGAGAGCGGCCACGAGGTAAAGGGCTGCAGGAGCACTGCAGGAACCTGCTGCTCTGCTCCGCACAGATTTGGGGTGTGCCGTGCTTCCTGCAATGCTTGTGTTGGCTGAGAGTCACCTGTGTTTCAATAGAGTGTCTGTCAGAGCCCACCTGGCCGGTGCACATTGCAGCTACGTGCAGTTCAGCCCCTGCTGGCCTGGGAATGGTGTTCTACAGGGGTGATGAGAGAAGCTCACTGAACAGGAGGATGAGGGTGTATTTAACGGAGGGGTCCTTGGGGGTTCAGAGTTTCAGACCTGTTTTGTGAGACAGTTCAGTTTGGCCTCTGGACACTTACCCATCTCTTGAATGTGTGTTGGCCCTGCCTCAAGCACTGTAACATCACCTGCCTGTGGTCAGCCACAGGAGTGTGATACCTTCCCCAGCCTCTCTCTGCCACTGTTTTCTAGAAGGTGTGAAGTTAAATTATTTAATGCAGCAGCTACAGATAATCCTGCTCAGAGCTCAGCACAGGTTATTCTCCTGTGGTACTTACATGAGGTTGGGTTGTGGGAGTGGTGGTCCACACCTAAAGGGCTGCATTGGCAAATGGTAACTCTTGAGAAAGTTATTCTGAGAAAGTTAATCTAAGATAGGGAAAAGATGAGTTTTCAGGCAAAGTAGTCATTCTTTAGACCTAAAACAATCACAGGCTTCAAAGTCAAGCATACCCTGAGAACAGTTCCTGGCCTCGCCTGTGTTGAACTGTCCAAGGAACAGAAGTGTGCATGGAGCTCTTGCAGTGTGTTAGGAAGGGATGGGAGGGTTTATCTCCAACCTGAAAGAGGCAATTGGGCAGTTTATTCCTTGGAAATTTTGTGAAGGAAAAGGGGGAGTTTGCACATGCCATAAACCCCAGACTTGTGGTGAGTGAGTGGGTTCTGGCATCCGCTGGAGCCTGGGGGTGAGGACACACAGCTTGTCTTTGAATGATGCTCTTCAGGTCTTCCTTGCACGCTGCAAGATGCTGACCCAGCCATGGATCCCTGAGTGCCTTACACAGCTCACTCGTACCACATCCACCCACCAAGTTTTCACTGGTTTAGCTAAATGTGTCATTTAGTGGATTTAACTGTGGGGGAGAAGTGCTGTCAGTGCTGTAAGCAAACAAAGTTAGTGACTTCGATGCATTAAAGCACAAACTGAGGGAAAAGAGGAGTACGGTCCCAGGAGAACAAAGGCAGGCACCAGGGGTGGCAGTGGGGTAGGAATTACAAGGTCTTTTCATTCTTTTCCACTATTATTGCAAAACTCTGTTGTTCAGAAGGTGTATTCTCATCTCCCTTACTCCTTTCTGATACCCAATCAACCTGGAAGGTGGAAAGGTGCTCCTTCTCAGGGTTACAAGTGTTTTTAGAAGTGGGGTGCTGAACCATCCCGGGTGCCTGAGTCCTCAGGTGTGTTCCTGGGGATCCCAAGGAGGCAGTGCCTTGGAAAGATGCTGAGAGCTTCCCGTGGCATGGGAGGACACCCGGACACAGCAGTGTGCGACAAGCTCTGTGCTGAGCACGGCGTGTGCAAATTGCCAGCCTGTTCCTGGGGCCGTAATCCTTTCCTCTCCTGCTGTCCCAGGTGCACTGGACCAAGGAGGAGAATTACATGTTCAGGCTCTCAGCGTTCCGGGATCCCTTGCAGAACTGGCTCAGGGACAACCCCCGTGCCATCGTTCCCGACCCTTTTTACCAGTGGGTGCTCCGCTGGCTGGACGAGGACTTGCCGGACTTGTCGGTGTCCCGCGAGCGAAGCCGGCTGCAGTGGGGCATCCCCGTGCCCGGTGACCCCAGCCAGACCATCTACGTCTGGGTGGACGCCCTGGTGAACTACCTGAGCGTGCTGGGCTACCCCGAGAGCCACGGGGCGTGGTGGCCGGCCGCGCGCCACGTCGTGGGCAAGGACATCCTCAAGTTCCACGCGCTCTACTGGCCGGCGCTGCTGCTGGCGGCGGGGCTGGAGCCCCCCGAGCGCATCCTGGTGCACTCCCACTGGACTGTCAGGGGCCAGAAGATGTCCAAGAGCCTGGGCAACGTGGTGGAGCCCGGCGTGTGCGTGGGGCGGTTCGGCGTGGACGGGTTCCGCTACTTCCTGCTGCGGCAGGGCGTCCCCGAGAGGGACTGCGACTACTACGATGAGAAGGTGGCGAAGCTGGTGAATTCCGAGCTGGCAGACGCGCTCGGGGGGCTGCTGAATCGCTCGACAGCCCCCAGCATTAACCCCAGCAACACCTACCCGCGCTTCTCAGAGCCCTGTTTCCCCAAGGTCCTGGGCTGCAGGGAGGCCAAGGGCGCAGGCAGGGCGTGCGCTGAGGACTACGAGCTGGTGGCAGCGGTGGCCGCGCTGCCTGCGCGGGTGGACGCTTATTTCCAAGGCTTCCAGATCTACAAGGCTTTGGAATGCATTGCCCAGTGTGTGAGACAGACCAACGGCTTCTTCCAGAGGCACAGGCCTTGGAAGCTCGACCGGAGGGAGGCGGGGGAGCGGCTGTGGCTGGACACCATCCTGCACGTGACGCTGGAGTGCCTGCGCGTGTACGGGACGCTGCTGCAGCCTGTGGTCCCGCACACGGCGGACAGGCTGCTGTCCCGGCTGGCCGTGGGGCCAGGAGAGAGGGGCCTCTCTGGGCTGACCTTCCTGGCACGCTACGATGGAAAGCCGTGTCCCTTCGAGGGCAGGCAGCTCGGGCCTGACACCGGCATCTTGTTCCACAGGCTGGGCAAGCCGGAAACTGGGAAGAAGAGAAAGCAAGAAGCTCAAGTCCCTGACAAACAGCTTCTGTGAATAAAAACTTCTGGGAATTCCTGGACAGCACTGTCTCTGTTAAAAGCACTTTCCTCCCATTCCTGGCGGGGTGGAGGGGTGGGAAGCCAGCCCCAGCAGGGAGGAGCAAGCAAGCCCTGAGGAGAGACAGGCTTGGTCCTGCGCCTGCCTCCTTGGCGGGGTCTCCTTGCACAGGGAGATGGGTGAGCAGGCACTCTGCAATGTCCTCATCTCACTTTTGGTCCACGGGTTTTTGGCCAGGTCAGAAGTAGCTGGGAGTGGTCAGAAATGGTTCTGTGGTGCCCATTGGGTCTCTCAACTTCGTGGGCCCAAACAAGTCTGAGCCTCGGTAGGGACAATCCTGTGTGGCTGCTCTATTTTCCGAGGGCAGGACGGTGCCATGGTCAGACAGTGGGTCCCATCCAGCAGTGCTGACCTGCAGATGTGACCAAAATGGGAAAGGGGGGATGTGTTTCATCAGACTCAGCTTTCTGAGGCTTTTCCATCTGCTGCAAGGCTCAGTGCACCCTGTTTCATGTCTATGCTGCTGGAAGCAGATGAGCACTGACACTCTGGGGGTCTCTGGGAAGGAGCCTCCAGCTCCTGCAGGTCCCATCAGTGCTGGCACTGGAGAAACCATCTTCCAGAGACACATTTTGGGGGCTTTGAGCTTTTTTGGGACTGCCTGGGCTGTGTGAGCAGGAGCAATGCAGCCCCTGGCGCTCTGCCCCATGTTCCCATCCATCCCCATGCCACCATCGTGGCATTGTGTGTGTCCTTCCTGCTGCAGCCCCC
>WBND01001264.1:0-30405 GCA_013398595.1 Tychaedon coryphoeus
GCTCAGCACCTCCCTTTCCACTCCCCTACCTCAGGAATGTCTCGAGAGTGATGAGGGCAGCCTCAGCCTCCTTTTCTGCAAATAAGGCCAGTCCAGGATCCTCAAACACTCCTCACAGGTCACTCTAGCCAGCCCTTCCATCAGCCTTGTGGTCTCCTCTGGACACAGTCAAGGACCGGCACATTCTTCTCAAAGAGAGTCGCCCAGCACAGCTCAGCCACACCAATGCTCAATACAGCAGGGAAATCTCTCTGACCATCTGGCTGTGCTGTGTTTGATGTCCCCAGGATGCAGATTGCCCTCTTGGCTGCCCAGGCACACTGCTGGCTCACTGTGAGCCTGCTGACAACCAGCAACCCAGATCCTGTTCTGCAGGGCTCATCTTCAACCACTCTTCTCCCAGTTCATACCTGTACGCAGAAAGACTGGACATTAGCCACCCCACTTTCCGGATTCAAGTTCACTCAGCGTATTATTCCTTTCACTATCTCATTAATTTTTCCTCTTTTCACACATAACTCCAAAGCACAGTGCATATCCATCTTTTCATCATGAATCTTTTACCTTTTTGCTTTTCTTCATCTACTTAGTCATTTTGTCAAATAACCTTCTACTCTAAAATCCTCCTGGCAAACCTCATTTTTTGTCAACAGCAACCTATCATGGGTATTAATTAATGCCACAGTCCTTTAATTTTCTCCTTAAAATAAAAATAAAAAATAAAAATAATAAAGCATCTTGGAAAAACATCTATCCTCTCAAAATTGTTTTTGTTTGCATCACCCACTTTGTTTTTTTCTTTGTATCTTCTTGACAAGGCAGATGTAACCTCTAGGGTACCTTTTACTCTGTAAATATTTATAATCAGAACTAGAGAATAACTAACGTGTGGTGTTAAAACAAGATGATAAAATAAATTTAGACCACTCCAAGGTCATTTACTTTTGCTGCCCCATTTGCTTTCAATGTTTTCTTATCTCCGATTTCATTCTTTGCATCCTGACATTTTTTCTCCACTGTGCCTTATCCTAGTCCTTTTATCCTTTTCTCTTTTTCTGTCATTTCCCTTCATTTTTGTGCTCTGTCTTCTGCCCTACCCAGTTTAAAAGACATATTTTTCTCTTCTTTTCTGCACGCAGTATTCCTTCTACGTATTTTGCCTTTATTTCCCCTTTCCTGCAAGTCATTCCATTTGTCTTTCCACCTGTTTTGTTTCAGTTTGGGAGTGTTTTTTATTTGTTTGTTAGGTTGTTTATTTGTTTTGGTTGTTTGGTTGTTAGGGTTTGGGGGTTTTTGTTTGTTTGGGTTTTTTTTTTTTGCAAAACCACTCTAGATAATTCTTATTTACACAACATTATCTCTTTTTGTCACCACTTTTTCCCACCTGTACTATTCCTGCATCGCATAAATGTGGGATTAGTGGAAAGGATTGATGCTGGGATTCTTAAGAGGAGGACTTTGGGCACTGTGTAAGACCTCTGTAGAGGATAGTGTAGAGATTGCAGGTGTATGTATCAATACAAATTACAATTTTCATTTGCAGCTTTGTGTATAACCCTCTCTGTATGTTATTTTTAGTTGGCCAAATAACATTAGCTCAGCACTGGAAAATGGGTTGAAGGCATGGCTGTGTCCCACCTTCCAGAGCTCCAACGCTGCTCTTGGCTGCAAGCAGCAGAAGGGAAAAAAGACAGACTGTGATTGACTCTGTCCACGGTTTGCCAGCATCAGGACATTCTGGGGAGCCCCTCAGGGGTGGAAAAAAACCTGGTTGTGCTGTTCTTTATGTCTCCAAGCCCACAGAGTGAATTGGTGTATGGCCTGGCAGGGTAATCAACAGGGGAAGATGATGGTATGAATTGATGGCACCTACAGTGACTTGTTCACTAGAGTTTGAATTGTGTGTGAACAGCTCTCAGCAGCTCTCATTTAAGCCGTAAAAATGTCAAAATATTTTACTGAGTGAAAAACATATGTGAGTTACCAGGGCTGACTGTTTCTGGGTTCATGCCTATTAGCAAACAATTTCTGAAATTAGTTTTCCCTCCTCCCCCTAGCTAGCAGTAAGTAATTAATATGTTTTGAGGTGTGAAGGGCTTTTTATAATTTATTTTTTTTAAAGCTCTACTTTAAAATGAAGTTCTTCTCATATAGAGGGCTTAATTCTTTTCCTAGTGTAGTGAATGATAAAACTACTGTGTACTATGAAAAGGCAGTATAGTAGTCTCTGTCCTCAGCTTTGTAACATGTCTGGAATCCATTTGTTCTACTACTGGAAAATGAAAGATTTGTAAACATTAAGTCTTCAAGGAAAAATTGCAAGTGGGAATGAAGAGAAGGTATTGTGATTAAGACAAAATCATCTATTGCCATATGCCTTCCCTACAGAGAAAACAGTTTAGACGCCCATCTCATGAAAGAGCTCAGCTAAGCCTTTCCCTGGAAATATTCTACTTACATAGTAGCTAGATAAAATAATGTTTTGAATTTATCAGCAGTTCTTCTGTCCCTTAATTTCATTTAATTCATTAAAGACTTTTCAGAACTTTAAGCATAAATACCAGCTTATGATTAATTCTCAGCTTTTCACAAAAGGTGAAAAATGATGAAAAAAAATATTACTTTTTATCTTATAATTATTCTTACTTTTTTTTATTTTATTTTTTTTCTTCCTTATGCACATTATTAATTTTTGTTCTGGGTCCTATCCTACTCTTATTGAACTCTGTTTCTCCCAGTGTCCGAGGCTGTAATCACTCACTAAATTATTTGGGGATTGTTAAGAGACATAAATTCTTAAGATTTTTCAGAATCATGTAATCAAAGCATCTTTTATTTTTAGGTTAGGTGTTGAACATTGTAGAAAATACTGTCCATGATTTTAGCTACCTGTGCTTGTTTTGAAGTACTTTGTAATGCAAATATGAAAAGGTGTTTTAAGAATCTGCTGCAGGTATGCAGTGGCTGAAAGCAAAGTAAATGTTCAGAAAAGCGTGTGTGTTTTTATATTTCACACTGGAATCATCCAAATTACTCCTTTTAAATTAAATTTTTTAAAAGAATAACCCACCCATCTGAGAACAATGACCATTATTAATTTTACTACAGAAGTAAATAAATTTTTAGCATTAGTGCTTGTTTCTCATACTACATTCAGGGTGAATTGAAAAATACATAAAATACCTAAACTTTTAAGTCTACCTGGAGGTATACAAGTTTGTTTTATATTTGAGAAGAAGTCATTTTGTGTCACGCCCATTATCTCCTTCATTTTGTTTGTCCCTGTACTAAAACTAGAATCATCCTACAAACACCTGTGAACCTCATATCTTCCTTCAAATGCCTCCATAATTCTCATGACAGTTTCTAACAAAGGCAATACTCACAATACTTGTAGTACACTTCTAATTCTCTGGTGAGTTCTTTAGAGCTGTCTTTTTGAGCACCCTCTCCTGCCAAAGATCTTTGCTGTCTTCTGTCACTTTTTCTAGTACACCCTCTGCAAGAGTGTATATAAAATGAAGGAGGCTATAGCAACTATGCTCTCTGGCTCTGTATTGACACCCAACCAACAAAGTTTGAACTCTTCAGTTTCAAGTCAAGTTTGGCAGAGGATTTTATCTCAAAAACTAGCAATTTCCAATCAATTTTGTGACAACAAGCCTTCAGGAAGAGAAGGATCCTAATGAAGCCTTCAGTAAAGCAATCTTCAGATACCACACCTTTTTCTAGCCCTCAAACAATGCACATGGGAACCAAAATATTGAAAGAATACACTGTTGGTTAAATTACAAGTCTTCATTAATTCTGAAGGTTGAGAAATTCTTGTTCTGCATTCCAGAGGATCCTGATTCATCTGTCTAATACATAGTAGTGTGCTACTGTTCATGGCTCTGTCCTAAAAGTTTTTGTATGAAACATCTTCACTTTCACATCTTTAGCATCCAGAAGTCCTTAGGCACAGCATTTCATCTCATTTGAAAGGTCTTGTGCAGTAGAATTGAGACCAACTCTCGATACTGCTAAAATTTCACAGTAACATTTTTTCACACATATTTTGCCAAAATGAAAATTCTTATTTTTCATCACACTTCAGTCAAAATAAAACTCTATTATTTACCTCAGGAGGAAAATGCTGTTAGGGAAAGTCTACCTGACATACAACATAAAAAAGGAGGCTACTTCCAGTGTGTTTATAATCCCATAAGAAATTCAGTTTGACCAAAACCAAACCTCACTGTTCTTCTTTCTTTCCTTAGGATGCCTGTCAATTATGGTAAACTGAATTCATTTTTATCCTGTGACTTGAATAAAGATAGCTATACCAAACTGTGTTACTCATGTGAAATGGAGAAAAGCCCTCTTGTTTTTCAAGAAGCAATGATTACCCTACCAGTTGTATCTCATTGAATTTGAAAGAGCTTTTAATATTGTAATTATATTCTGATTGAATTTTTCAAGCATCTATGATTATAGTAATGCAGCTTTTATTTTCTTTTAAACCATAGATTTTGTAAAGACATATAAAATGGCTGGCACAAAAAAAAACAATAATCAAAAAATGTTTGGGGTTTTTTTTTTTTACTCTCTCTCTCTCTTTGAAGGGAAAACATATTTGTTAATTAGGAAACAAGAAAGCATAATCCATTGTCTTGCATTGTGGTTTGAAAACTGAAGTCAGTTTAGGAAAGTGGATTTCATAATGGAAATATCACTGTACTTTGACTTGTTTTTTTTCCCTGCTATGTCAAACCAAAGTCAAAGGTCTTAAAATTTTTGCTTCATGGCACTGGAGTATAGTTAGTTAATGGTGCCCCTTTCCAGATTAAAAAAAAAAAAAAAAATCACTGTGGTCTAGTTCTGAGTAGCTATGCTTCCATAATCCTTATGAGGAATCAAAGTGATAATGGCAACTATCTGAAGTAAAAATATGTGAAACAAAAAAATATGTAATTGACAATTAAAAAATATAAAATATAAAATATAAAATATAAAATATAAAATATAAAATATAAAATATAATAGATTATACTAGTTTATTTTACACTAAACTAGACTAGTTTGGTTGGAAGAATCTACAGAATCCAGTTGTCTGACCACTTCATGGCTGACCACAAGTTAAAATATGCTTTTAAGATATTGCTCAAATGCCTCTTAAACACTGACAGCCTTGGGGCATTGTCTACTTAGTGAGGAATCCTTTTGCAGGATCTGACCATGCTCTCAGTAATGAGCATGCTTCTCAGATGTCAAGTTCAAACCTCCAAACCTGGCCTGACACAATTCTGAGCCATTCCCAGTTTGTAATTACTGGATCCCAGAGCAAAGAGCTCAGCACCTCCCCACCACTCCCCATATTCAGGAGGCTGTAGAGAGCTATGAGGTTTCCTCTCAGCCTTCTTTTCTGTTAACTAGACAAACCAGAGTCCTCAGCTGCATCTCGCAGGACATAACTTCCAGAGCTGTCATCAGCTTTGTTGCCTTCCTCATGACATAATAAACACAATCTTATTTTGTTGAAACTCTTTGCTCATCATGTCATCCTGTCTGCATTAAAAAAAAAAAATAAAATCACTTTAATATCAGACTTTCCTTTGACTTTCCTATTTTAATGGTTTATCAAAGTCGAGAGAAACCTTTCTGCAAGGAGCATTTCTGCCTGATTTTACTTGGACCACGGGAGAAGATTTGTTCCATTGATATGAAATACACCATAGCATGTTTAAAGAATAATACAATGACATACAAAATATTGATGCAAGTATTGATGCAAATTCTTCAAGGTATGAACATCTAGATCCAAATTTTACATGTGGATGCACAGTCTATGTTTTTCATGAAAATCTGTATTTATATCTCTGCCCATTTATTAAATCTTACTAGTTTGCTTTCATTTTTTTGCTTCATATTTGAAATATTGATGATTTTCTTTCTCAAAGTAATTTTTGAAGGTAAAGTCCATAGGGCCATCGGAACAACTGAAGCACCATGTTATTTGTATATTATCATTTCTACATCATTTGAAAATTTACAGATATCTTTCTAGGCAAAAGGTTTCAGAATAAAAATATTCCTGAGCTTGGGTGGACCTAGAGGATACCCTTCAGAAATTCTCTGCTCCTTGTGGTGTAAACATCTCATGTACAGAGGTTCATAATGCAATTATACACAGAACTAGACAGTCAGACCTTGAAAACAAGAGAAAACGGTAGGAACAGAGATAACAGAACATGTCTGCGTGTTGGTATTTTCTGTGGGATTTCACCCCCAAATAAGATTTCAGAAAGGACTTTTTCAGTTCTCAGATTAAACATACCCTTTCTGCCACACCCTATGAAATTAGCCTGGAAGGCAAGTATTATCACATCCTCAAATATCCCAAGATAACCATTTCTGATGGCTAGACTTGAAACAGTCCAAGTTCTGCATCTGCAGGATGGTCGTGGATGTTGGAGTGTAACTTGGTGTGACATATGTTTAAGCAGTTGATTTACTTCCCACAGTCTGTCACATTATAATGTGCATTATAATATGCATTAGCTAAGATGTGGTAACCAGATTTCTCCTCACCAGGCCTGGAATTAATACCTTCCTGTCACAAATTTCTCCCTTCTGTGCTTACCTCAAATTTCTACTGTGATACCTTGTCTTATGGCAAATTCTGTGGCCTTGACAGTGTTTTGAGATGGCAACCATGATCTTTTAAGTCCTAGCAGATCTGTGTACAATAAGTAGTTCCTCTCTGCTTTTATCCTGTGTGTAACATATGAAAAATTGAGAAAATTAACACATAAATCCAGTGCACTCTTTGAATCAAATCAATGTAAACAGAGAAAATATTGCATTTATTATGAAAAGTAAGTGTAGTGTGGTTTTAGTCATTTTGCTAGGCAGTTATGTTCTTAAAATCTCTGAATGGAAATGTAAGATAAACACATCTTTTTTTTTCCCCTCAAAAATGTATTTTTGATTTCTAAGTTCTCAAATTAAAATAAGAAGAATTTATTTTATGTATTCAGAGGACATGGCTAAAGAACATGGAACATTTAGTATTATGGATAGTTCAGGCATAAATCTGTTAATGATGTTTTTTTAAATAATTGGTTTGTTTCCTGCCACATGAACTGTAAAAATGAAAATATCTCTAAGTAATGCATTTTGATGCACATTTTTGGTACTTGAGATGTTCTCTAGCAGATGGTGAAGGCTGAAGAACTTGCAATATACTATTTTGTATTCTGTTCGTGCCTTGCAATACTTGATCTCATATATGCATAAGAGGACGAATGCAGGTCTGCACACTGTGCTGTACAGACAATAGAGCAGGAGGAAATTCATTGCTTCTGTGCACTGAAATCAGGCACACTGAGGGCATTTGGTTTGGTTGTGCTGAGGCACCCTGCCCTGGAAAATACTTCATTATAATTCTTTAGTACTTTAAATTGACTGTCTTGTCTGTGAAAAATCAGTCCTGTGTAGAACTATATCAGTGTACAAGCAGGCATCACTATGATATTATCAAGGTGTAAATAAAAGCAGCTTTTCATACCACACAAAGGGGGCTACTCTGTCTGTCTTCTTTCTTATTCCATTGTGACTCAGTTGACATTTGAGGCATTATTCTATATCTGCACTAGTGAGACATGATCACAAGTGAATCTCCATCAGGAGTTAAAGCCAAAGTGTGGAGGGAAAAGTGCTCCTTTGAAGGGAGCATGTAAGCAATTCTACATTAAAATGTATTACTTAAAAAACAGTTAAGTGAGTACAGTTAGACAGAATGTTATTGTGCTTTAAATCTCTGGAGGAAAGGTGATTAGATGCAGCTGCTATTTTTTCTATAATAAATTTGAATAGCATATTTTACTTGCACATGCTGCAGAAGCTGAGCACAAATTGTCTCACTAAGCTCTATTATTCTGGGGAACAGCAAGAATAACAAACTGAGACACTGATGAACTCAGAGAAATATGAATAACACATTAACACTCAGGAAGTATCAATAGCATGATGTCTGGCACTGGGGACAAACATTTTGAGGATATAGGGAATTGCAAGAATGGGTCATTAAAAGCAGGTCTGAAGATGGGAGATTTTCAAGACCACTTCTCTAGGGAGGTGAGATGCATCTGCAGAGGGTAAGAAATCTTGTCAATAAAAAACGAAAGGATTTTGTCTCTCAGATCTTGCAAGTCTCCATATAAAAATGGGAGGAAGGCTAAGCAGGAGGAATGATTTTTATTTTTGCAAACAAAGAACATGGTATGGGGATATTTATGAGACTCAGATGGTTATAGCTCAAGCTTACTACTCTCCCAAACTTATTTCCTGCTTAAAGCTCAGGAGAGTTCGATGCATGAGACAACTTCAAGGAGGGAGGGTGAAATACTGCCAAGAAATGTTCTCTGGCTGGCCTTGTTATATCACAGCACAATATAGTCAATGCTGTTGCAAAGAGTTCACGACACACACACACACAAAAAATACATTCTTTATTGAGAAGTGTTAAGAGTGCACAAAGAGGATTTTTTTTCTTTCAAGAGATTCTTTTTGTCTGCAGTTGGTGCAGTCTGCTGGATTAACAACACTTACACCAAAAGTCCTCTTACCAGAGAACAAGCAGCCTGCTCCTTTTCTTGAATGATTGGCCCTTAAGCTGTTAGGGCTTAGCTCTATCTGTCAAGTTTCAGTCCTTTCTTCTAAAATTACCCAGCGGGATTCAGCTGGACTGAGCACACCAGCTTAAATCATATACCTTACAAAATTGCTGCAGTAATGATAGCTTTGTCACTTTCATCCCAACATCTGTAGCTTGCTCTGATTAAGGAGGAATTTGCAAAATTAAAGAACTGAATATGTATGTCAATGAGAATTTAAGACGCTGTATGCTGTAATTTGCCATTGATTGTAATCAACCAGAGAAAATTTAGTTTTAATCTTGATCATTTTTGAAAGCTGAGGTATACAGGGCAATCTAAGGAAGGAGAGCAGCAGGAAATTTTACTGTACTTTACTGGCACAATTGATTTAAGGAATCCAGTAGAAGCCAATAAATTTCTAACTCTGATATCATTGTTACCCTGAATGCACTCTGAGAATTTCTGGGATTATAAAAAGCGTATCAAACTGAATGTTAGTATATCATCATAGGTTGAGTAATGTTTTAATAATTTTCAGCTCCTCCCCTCAACTCTGCTTTTGTGAGACTCCACCTGGAATACTGCATCCATGTCTGGGATTTGCAGCGCAAGGGTGCGGACCTTTTGGAGCTGGCTTAGAGGAGAGCCATAAAGATGATCAGAGTACTGGAATGTCTCTTCAGTGAATTCAGCCTAAGAGGGCTGGAATTGTTCAGTCTGGAGAGGAGAAGGCGTCAAGGAGACTTCATTGCATCCTTTCAGTACTTAAACTGAGCCTAAAAAAAGAATCAGAGTGCTTTTTACAAGGGCTTGTAGAGATGAGACAAAGCACAGTGGTTTTAAACTAAAAGAGGAGAGATTTATATTAGATGTTAGGAAGAAATTCTTTACCCAGAGGATAGTGGGGCACTGACATAGCCTGCCCAGAGAAGCAGTGGATATCTCAGCCCTGTCAGTGTTAAGGCCAGGTTGGATGTGGCCCTAAGCCACTTGATCTAGTGGGTGGCATTCCTGTCCATGGCAGAGGGAAACAGATTTGAAACAAATGATCTCTAAAGTCCCTTAGAACCCTTTTTGTGATTAAGTCATTCAATTATTTAGGTAGAAAATAATAGCTTCTCTGCCCTAAATTTTTTCTGAGGCAGAAAGAAAGCTATTAAAGTATTTTATAGGTTCAGAATTTTCTGAAGATTCAGAAACTTCCTAACTCAGAAACTTCTCTCCCCAGAGGGTGGTTAAGCACTGGATCAGGGTCCACTGAAAAGTGGTCACAGCACTAGACTGACAGAATTTGAGGAGTATTTGGACAATGCTGTCAGGCACATGGTGTGACTCCTGAGATGTCCTGGAGCAGAACTTGGCCCCTTCTAAATCAGGATGCCCTGTGATTTTCTCTGTGATATTAGAAGCAGTGTCTGTACAAGGAGGAGTATGTGAGATTTTAGGGCATCCTGTGGGTAGGATCCAGCCTTGACAAGCCAGAACTGCAAGTTTTACTGGTTTTGCCATTGAAGTAACAGTCATTAAGTGTCACATAAGTTTCTTGCCCAGACTGTGCTGACCAAAATAAAGAGAGCCTTGTCTCAGTATTTTCATCTTTACCATCCCAGTGTTATACCTTGAAAGAAGTAAAGAATCATCTGAAAGCTTTTATTCTTTGGCAAATGAGACTATCTCTATTTTTCAGAACATTCTTAGATGACTTCAGATGGCAAAGCTGGAGAAGTTTTAGTACGGTGTGTAAAATATCAAGTCAAAGCAAAACCAAAAGAAATACCTATACTTAACCCTGATCACAGTGTTTGGAGACATGAGAATGAAACAGAAAAGATGGCCATCTTGTTCAGCACATTGCATTTCTAAGTGGACATTATTGCAAGGCAAGATTTTGATGCATTCGTGTAGGGTACTTTCTTAGCAAACTGTGACTTGAATGTGCAACAACATATTCTCTTGTCATACTCATCTATCAGACTACAAAGTCAGGTTAACAACAAGGATAAGTCACATAGTTACTTCAGGTCTGGATCTCAGATGGGATGCTTCCTGTATTCACCACCCTCTTTGCAGTGGAGTCATTAATATTCAGGGTGGGATGTTTGAGGTTTTAAGGGTTTCTTTGGAGTTTTTGAGGTGTTCTTTTAGCTATGACAGCTAAGTGAAGTGGCTCTTCAAGTCAAAAGTGTAAATTAAATGAACTATAACCTAGACAAAACCTTCCCTTTCTTTTCCCTCACTATGTCAGCCTATCCATAAAATCTCCTTGTAACACTCAGTAACTCAGATGTATACTCCATCTACTCAGATGCATAATATCCATGTGGAAGGCTGCACAAATGTAGACACCCTTGACACTGAACAAGAAGCAATTCATAATGTGATTAACTTCTCACCAGATGGTCATGGATCTCAAGCTCTTCTGCACACAAACACCCTCTCTCACCCCCCACCAGAAACTTAACTTCAGTATGAAAATAAACAGAAAAACATACACTTTCTTGCTTTATAAATGAGGAGAGAAGCACCATTTATGTCTAGTTCTTGCTGAAGGAGTCATGATTTTCTTTTCCATTTATCTGGAACTGAACTGCTCTGGATGTTTTATAGATGTGTCTCTACTACTTTCATTTGCACCTGTAGAAAACTGGAAATAAAAATTGCTTATTTTTGATTTAATGTTCAGATTTAAATGATTGAAATGTTCCCTGAAAACTGAAGAGAAAGAATAAAAATAGGAACAGAAGGCACCAGCTACCAATTATTAGGCGTGGTAATCTTCAGCCTTAACAATTCTATTATTCTAATTTTTTTGCTTGTGTAGAAGCACAAAAATTTTCCTCTTCCAGAGAGGTTGATCTGATTGTGTGTTGTGTATGATTGTTCCACTGCATATTCTGTATTCAAGTGTGCTTTCCATCTCACCACTGAGCTAAATGCCATTAACAGAATTCGTTAGCTCTTTTTTGTGGTTCAAAAGTTAAGGTCAGACACCTAAATATTTATATCAGATTAAAGTTATTAATATGTTAGAAAATCTGAATTTCCAAACAAATAGACATTCTTCTTTTTTTAGGTACCTGCTATTACCAAAGAATCACAGAACTAGAATGTAATTTGCTATCACCAGCCTTCCCCAGTGGAGTATCTGGGCAACTCTTCCTGTAAATTCTCTTGTCACCAAAGACATGCTTTATGGAAAATTATGTCACTGTGAGCACTTCTTTCTCCCTGATGTTATTACATCATGTCACACATGTCACTTCTGGGAGTATGTTATGACACAGCAGTTTGGCATGCCACAAGGAAAAACATTTCTAAGAGTGTGCTGTGGCAGTGGAATGGATACCCATATGAAAAACAGCCTTGAATTACCAGAAAGCCTTGAAGCACAAGCAAACCACTCTCATACATTAGGAAATGCCTTGTTGAGGAAAAGCTAATACTTCAGTTCTCTGTGGATTAATTAGGAAAGAAGCCCCATCCAGGACCTACAATTGTTTGTTTCAATAGTTTTCAAGCAAACTGCAGTGTTCAGCTGAGGTCTAATTGTGCCTGATAGACCCATTACTTTATAATTTGAGCAGTGCTGTAGAATTTTCCCCAGTGATTAATTAAACCAGAGATAGTGCCCAAATCTTGATAGAAAGCAAGACCACTTAAATTTTTCACAGTCTCTGCCAGAGTTGATGTACGTATATTTTTCAAAGCCTGCCCCTCGCTCCCTATTTTACAATACTGAGAAAAACCCAGGCTGGTGTATGTCTTTGTTCCCCATCATGCCTCTGCCCTGCAGAAGCCCATAGGGGATCTCATAAGTCCCAGGAAATCTCAGCTGCTTTTCACTTAGGCTTATTTCCTGCAAATGTAGTTTTCTGAATAAGGTTAAATGTGCAGCACTTGTGAAAATGCCTGTGACTGTAGCCAAAGGCACTTAGAAGACAGGAAAGCTGTCACTTAACTGCTGTCCACTTCAGAAACCACTGAGGGCAGCAGGAAGCAAAAAGAATGGTAAGATGATTGCATCTTTTACAATTTCTTTTCATTGCTGCTGCTGCTGCTGCCCTCTCAGTGATCTGACTTTTATTGTTTGATCTCTTCTTTCTTTTTTTTAATGCTGAGTGTTTTTCTGGGAAAGGATCACCTCAGAACATTTGCCTTGTATAAGTGCAGCAAATGTAAGGGGAAGAGAGGGATGGAGAAAGAGACCTTCTTAAAATGTTGCATGATGACTCAGAGATAGCCCAAGAAAAGTAGAGAAAAGTAATGATTTAAAGACTGATCTGTGAGGTTTAATACATTTCTGAGATGAGAGGGGGAATATTTGGACTACATGTGTTCTGAGTGACATGCTAATATACCTGTAGTCTTTAAATAAAATTGTTTCAATATTTAAACTGAATTAATGTGTTTACAATTTAACGAGACCTCTTCCCATTCTTGAAGTAGCTTGAGTTACAAATGTATTTATTTTGAAGGGTATAGGAACTATTTTTACTGTAGATCCATTAAGAAGTTTGTGTGAGGTCTGATGTGCTTTGGTACATTATTGTTTGTAAACACAGACACCTCTACTCAGTAAAGTATTAAATTAAGCCTTCACTCACTGAGAAGTTCATGAAGACAAAAAGTCTGTCTTGGCAATTGATCGATGCATCTCAGTTTGCTGAGTCAAGGCTGCTGGTGTTACAACTTGTGTGTTACGAAATTCTTGTGGAACAAGTGTTCTGGTCCCCACTCCCTTTGTCTTTCTGTGTGATTTTTGCACTAAGCCCCAAAACACCAGAGTCCAAAATTATACATAGAGTGAATCCTGCAGTGCATTATAGGCATAAGAGGTAACTCAAAGGTTGTTTAGTCCATACCAAGCTCTGTGCTGCTGTGCCTGCAGCACTTGCAGGATTGAAACTACACACAGACTCGTTATCTGCCAGCTTCACTCTGATATGGGATGTGGAACACCAATATGGTGTTCATCTATGTTTATGTTTTTAGTAGGTATCTCTCTCATCTGGGAAGTATCTTCTGTCTTCTTTGCATTGCCCAATGGAGACACAGAAACTATTGGTGAGAAAAAAGTTCCATGAATCATTAGGGCTCTTGCTATCATCCAAAAGATGGTGGAAACATTTTAATTTGCTTTGAAAATTTTGACAGAAGGTCTTTTTATTCAAAGAGGTTTTTAAAGAAGTGGCTACATTTTACACAGAACAGTGATACCAGGGATAATATTTATTTGGTATATACAATGGTTTATTGGAAAATCCAGCCATAAGATACCATGTTGTTAAATTCATCTAAAATAAAAACAGTCTATTGAGAAAAGCTTAAAACAGAGAAAGCTGCAAATGATGGCACCCTGTAAGGAGTCTGGCTGAGCTGGAGTTCATGTGCCCACAGCAGCCCTCAGAGCGTTGCTGTGCTGTGTGTTGGTGGCTGCAAAGGCACTGATAACACACTAGTGTTTTGGCTATTGCTGAACAGTGCTGGAACAGCACCACTGTTGACCCTCCAACATTCCACCCCCATCCATAAGCTGGGGGTCAGCAAGATCCTGGGAGAGGACACAATTAGGCCAGCTGACCCAAACTGATTGAAGGGATGTTCCGTGTCAGCCCAGATATAAAAGCTAAGAAAAGGAAGAGTAAGGAAGGACATTCATTATTTATGAGGTTTGCCTTCCAGAGCAACAGCATTATGTGCTTGCCAATGGGAAATACAGAATACAATCTTTTGTTCTCCTCTTCACTTGTGCATATATAACCTTTCATTTTGCTTTAGTAAACTTCCTTATATCAACCTAAAAATTGTTTTCCTTTTTATTCTTTCTCCCCTGTGCAGTTGAGAAGAAGCAGTGATAGAGTGGCTTGGTGGGCACCTGACATCCAGATAAGGTGAACTCAGCACTCACACAAAATAAAAAACAAACCAGATTTTGCAATTCTATTTTATTCTTTGAAAATACTGGTTTTGGTCAGTGTTTAATTATAGCCCTCATTAAAATATTTATTTAGAAAAGGATGCTTATGAATAATACTCACTGATGAGGTCTCTTTATAGTGTTAAGATTATGGAGAATTAGTCCTCTGTGACAACTTAAAATTCCTTGGGAAACTCAAGGAGTTTGTGATTTCAGTTACACTCTACCTAATAAAGATTAAATTATCTGCAAAAAGTTAGAACAAGAAATAAAAAAAAATTGCAATTTAAATTCAGCATCTGCACTTTGATTTGGTTTATTCAGGCTTTGCAACTTCTGAAATTAAAACCAGTATATATATTTTTTCTACCCTAAGAAGAGTATAAAAATTTTAGAAAAGCTTGGTCATTCTAGAAATTTTTAATTCAGTAAAAAGAATATGATGAGAAACCCTTTAAAATAACAAGTATAAAGTATTTTATAAGTAACATAATCAACTTGTGTCAGGCTGACCTTTTTAGGCATTGATTTTTTGTGTGGTAGATTGCTCTCTTTTACTTAGGGGGGAAAAAAGACTAGATTCAAACAAGATCATAATTTTTTAATGTATCCCAAATGTAAATTGCAGGAAAGAAACATGTACTTTCAAACCACTAATATTTCTGAAACCTCAAAAGCCATGCAATAAAATAATAAGACAAGCTGTATATTCCACAGTAGTTTTTCCACACAGGATGTAGTGTCAATTTTTCAATTATTGAAAATAATTTATTCATTAAAATATTATTATTTGTAATCCATCACCAGGTATAGTTCCAAATCCAAATTACTTGTCTCCAGTACTGCACAGTAACAGGCAACTCCTCCAGAGAACTTGCACTCCAAACATACAGTATATAAATTAAGGGTTTTAGGTAAAAACTGCTGGAGTGCTGAAGAAGAAAGGACAGTGAATTCCTTTGAGGTCTAGTAGAAAGTGCTGAATGAAAATGTATGCCTTTACTATAATCTCTGTATTTTGAACCACAAGTGTATCTGACCTGAATATTTACAGTACCATAGGAGCCATTTCCATTTACACTGTTTCTGTACTGCAGAACTAGCAGTTTCTGCCTTGCTCTCTTGCTCACCATACAGCTGGTCACCTGTACCAAGGGGAGTGAGTGGGAAGTAGAGGCAGGCAAGCCCAAGGGGTAATTTGCTTGTAACTGTCCTCCTTCATAACCAGCTTGCGTGTTGCAGGATACTGGTGTGGTTTGGGCTTTTGTTTTACAAATTTGTGAATGGATGCTACTTCCATCTCTAAGTCAAATATGGCTTTATTGTCTAAGCAGTATTGTCAGGCTCAGCATGACAGACTTAGACCTGCTGCTCAGTGCACTTATCTTAAGGTCAGACTGTTGCAGTTTCTTATTGTCAGCAATGCCCTATTTTGTTATCTCAAGGATGCAGATTCATTTGAGTCTTCAGCTACTCCTGTTTGCAGTCGTTTTGTGTAGTTTCTCCATTTCATAGTCAGGCTGTACTGATTTCCTTCTTGCAAGACTTTGATGTGCATTGTTATGATACTTTGCATCCTTAGAGAGAGCGAATGGGAGGAATGAAAGCCAAGGTCACCTTTTTATGAAAACCAAGAAGTTGTGAGAGCTGTGCCCTCTCCTGCAGCATGATTCAAATTGGGGATGTTTTGTGACAGGACTCTCATGAGGATGAAAACAGAAACAGCATTGTGGGTGTGTATTTATGGAAGCCTTTTCCCAGGCTTGGGGAAATGAGCCTTACAAATCACACCAGCAGGCAGGGCTTAGCTAGTGAACTACCAGCTGCCTGGTCCTACACATAGCAAGGGAGCAGCTGTTTGAGTGATCTCTTACAATTGATTTGCTGCTGTTTCCTGACAAATGAGTTTGCTCTTTATTAGCCCTGTTCATAGTCTCAAAAGGCAAAGTATTACTCGTGTAATTCTTCCCTGCACTTGCAAAGTGCACTTGTTATCATTCAAAGTGTTCTGTTCATTTCTAGCTTTTAAAAATTAATGATTTAATTTTTTCTCTTCCCTCCCACTTGAAAGCAAAAAAATCACAACAGAAAAAAAACACACCACAAACCAACTCTTTTCAAGTTTGTTTCACTTTTACAGTTAAGATGTCCATAGTCACAGTAGAAATATGCATGGACCTGTAAAAATTTCAGAGCCTGTCATAGAGTTTCCTCATTTACTGTGATTTTGCTGTGTTTTAAGAAATACATTCTGTGTGCCATATAAAGCTGGAGAAGCAGTCTTAGTGGGGTGCCATTTGACCCCTGGTGCCACTGCACTCCTGAACCACCTGCCAGGCAGACGGAGAAATAAGCCAGAAGAGACAAAAATTCCATTTTGGTGGCTACCTGTGTATTTTGATCTCATCCTCTGATTTTAGTTTAAATTCTCTAGAAGGACTGTAATACTGCTAAAGTCTTTCAGCTGAATACTACTTTGGAGGTTAAAAAAACATAAATAACAACCCAACATGAATTGCTCTCTAGTCTCTTCAGATTCAATGATTAACACTCAAAAGAAAAAAGGGTTGTAGAAAGATTACAATCCACAGTAAGAGCCAGAATCCAATAACCAAGTGCACCTTAGAAAAGGAAGGAGACATTTTCTTTTTTTTCTTCTGAACTATCTGAGGTCAGTTCAAATTAGCCACAGAAAAGGAGAGAAAAATAAATGGTACAGTCTTGATGTGAGAATATGCAGAAGATGAACTTCTTATAAGCCATTTGCTGGTTTAAAAAAAATTGTGATGAAAAGTTCTGACATCTTAAAGTTATTGGAAATTATAAATTAATCATTTTAACTGGCTGGATTTGATAACAGTAATTAATCTTGAGATACATTAATTAAGACCCTCAGATAGGTTTTACAAGAATGCTTGAGCCTTGATTTGGCATATGCTCCCAGATTACTCTCATACCTGGCACAGAACTGGAAAACAGATCTAATTTAAATTCTATGGTTATATAACAAATATTTTTCATTTGTTCTGATCTTAAGCCTCTGAATTCTTTCACAGCTTCACAACCATCCTTCCTCCACCCATCTCCAAACCCCTCCCAAATCTATCAGAAACAGTAATTTGCAACAACTGACACAGTTTCCAGGCGCAAATTTTAAGTTAATTTAGAGCACCAGATCAGGGCAAAATACTTATAATTATTTATGCTGTGTCCTTCTATATGCCGTTCTGTAGCATAAAGAAACTTTCAAGGCTATGCTAAAGGCAAAGTAAAAATGTCTTGATGTTTTAAATAAGTTATGAGAGAACTGGGAAAAATTGCAAAGCAAAATTCATATCAGAAATCAGTTCTAACATTTCCAGGGATTATAATGGAAGCAATATTTGGATATAGACAAAGCCAAGAATACGATGCAGTGAAAATCAAAGCAAAATGTAGAACAGATGATCTTAAAGGAAGAATAGATGACCTTAAAGGAATAATTTTCATCTTGTTTGCTGAGTGGTCAACATCCTTTGTGGCAAAAAATGTGTATTTAAAGGCTATCATAACATATACACTTAAAATAAAGGAGGTAATCTGGCCATCTTGAATCTGGCTTTTCCCAGGTATTCACTGTTTTTTTCTTTGCAATTTTGATTTCTTCTTTAATTATATGAGAGTTTTAGTGTTAAAATGCATGTGTATTTCCCCTTCAAAATGTTCCAGGTTGGATTTGGCTTTTATACAATGTTCAATGTGAAGTAGACTTGTACCAGTATGTGTCTATAATTATGTTGGGTCTAACGTATGTATTAGATTAGGAGTCAAATTACCTTTAAGGATTTATAGAGCAAATCATTTTCCCTACCAAGAAATATCTCTTGCGTATAATAATGGCATCTTAGATTTTGAAGCAAATTAATTGAGAAGCAAGCTGGCATCAGAAAAGCATGAATGGGAAAAAAATATTATTAGATGAAATATGACAGCAAGTTCAGAAAAAGAGTATCTTTTTTTTTCCTTAGTTTTTAAGGACTAATGCATTCACAGCACGGAGAATTTTTCTGAACTTTTAGCACATGAGACCTAAGGGACTACATGTCAGAGAGGTTCGATTAACCAAAACATTAGTGCTTGGAGATGTTTGCTTTTAAAGACCATATCCTTGAAATTTTAAAATGGGTAAAATGTATTTCATTACTTCTAGTATGTAAGCCACAATGCCTTGGAGAGAAGGATGGCATGAGGAACTGCAGCTTAAGAACCTGGTTGTTTTTTTAAGAAGCATTAAAGAGCAGCAGTGAGTCTGAATGCCTACATGTTTGCACAGCAACGCTTCTGGAGACAATTTGATTATTCTGTTATTCAGAAGGTGTGCTTTCAGCATTAAGTAGGAGAAGATGTCCCACCATTTTAGCTCAGTCAGGAAGAGTCAAGGTTTATGAAATTCTGCCCACTTTTCAAAGACTTAAACTGTGTCCACTAGATCCTGTGACTCGGGCCCATGTGAAGATAGACTTCCACAGCAGCTATGATAAAGTCTCCCCTGGAGAACCTTGCAGAATACCTATATAAGGACTGTAAAAGAAGGAAAACAGTGAAGGGAAGAGACAAATACAGGCATAAATTAGGAAAGGAGTTCTGGCTGTCTGCTAGGCATCTGCATCTAGTCAGTAGAGCCACTGTTACAGTATAATTGCAGAGCTCTTCTTTAAGCAAGTTTCAGTGGCCTCTACTCCTTTCAACTATATTCAGCTCAATCACACAAAGCCACCTGTTTTAGTTGGTCACCAGCACTCACTGATTTTAAAGCATATGACAGTGTTTTGTGAACAGCTGTGGAGCATGGGTGAGAAGAGGTGGCTATGATCTGAATTATCCTCAGGATGCTGCATAACCAGCAGTACCTGTTAGTACCACATCTGCTTGCACTATCTAGCCTCATTAAGTCAAAAGTGAATCCTCCTTGTAGTCACCTTAAACCCATCTGACTTAACAGCTATCCATTCTAGTTGATATATACTGAATTTGGCTCAGTTGTACCAGCAATCTTGTCTCAGCATCAGCTTACAGAAAAAGAGAACATGGATGGCAAATAACAAAGGAAGTGGGCTAATAAGATTCATAAATATATTATAATAAAAATAACAATAATATTCCTGATAGGCATGAAATTTTACCTTTAGGAGAAGGTTGAATAATAGTTGCCTAGTAATGAAGAGAAGCCAGATGACCAAGTCCATTCTGTAGCAGGAGCAGCTATAGAAGTGAAGGCTGGTTCATAGAGGCTGAGCCTCTAACCCAGGGTTGCTTTCACACACTGGTAATAACCTGCTAGAATAGCAGCAGCAGCATATGGCTCCTCAAAGGAATTTTGCAGACTACAAAGTGAGAGGGTGGATGGTTTTTTATGAGATTCGATGTCATATGGTGGAGCTTTATTAGTACAGTAAAATCAGCTTTTTAGCTGAAAGCTCAACACTGATGCACCATACTGCCCTTTGGATTTCCAGTGCTATTATTTGATCTTTATGAAGGTCTTTCCTAAGAAGCAGCAAATTGCTCCTGGACTTCTCGATCATCATTTCAACCAGGCTTATCTCTTTGAGCTGTTGATTGTTTTGGGTTTGGTTTTTTATGTTTGTTTGTTTTTTCCACATTTCATAGCTAAATTAAAATCATCAGAAGGTGGAAAAGCGTAAAAGAAAAAGAAGAAAATTGTATATTCTCGCTGTTTTTATAGACAGACCCATGGACAATAAGTTTTAAGTCTGCAACTCCAAAGTTGTATGTCATTAGAAATTACAGCTTGTCTATTTTCTTATCTAAAAATTAGATTTTTAAAAATTAGTTATTACTGGTCACCAAGGTCTTTGAAGCTAAGACAACTTCAAAAGAAAATGGAAGAATAACCAGCACTGATTCCCAGTGAACTTTTTCTATGATATCTTTTTGGGACTTTTTGGGATCCTTTTTCTTTCTGACACTATCGGTTATAGAGCTAAGCTTAAATCTCCTTCCTCTTACATTCTCTGGTATTTTTCACAACCTCCTCTTAGATAATACATTTAATACTAATATTCTTACCAGATGGGAGACCATGACTTCTCATGTTGTGTTATTCTGATGAGTTCAATGAATGTTTCCATTAAACACACAGGTATTTTTGCCAGTGTATACCACTCCACTATATAACTTTGCCAATTGATACCTGATTTTATTCACAGCGATTACTAGGTTTGGTTGGAAGCCCTCCATTGATCCTCCCATAGGACAAAACCAAAATCATGAAAGCTTTTCATACCCTGTACCTGTGCTACACAGCAAATATTTGTTCAGTGGAGAAGATAGAACAGTGTGTGATACCCTGCTCACTCTACAAATGTCATGAGAGACTGTGAAAATAAGGTTTGCATATGGTAGTCTCTGAGTTGCCCAGACAAGCTGTGAAATCTCATCATAAGGAGACAAAAATCACAAGTTTTTGTTATATTTTTCTGGCCAGATACACACTTGCTCCCAAACACACAAACAGATGCACATCCTTGTTTTTTCTTGTTTCATTATTTTTTAACTCCATGCTACTGATCCATGTAATTATTTAACCTGTACTTACTAGGATGATGGACAATGATATTTCTTTAATTAGAACCATTTTTTTGAGTGTATTCAAAGTACTAATCATCACCTAATTACTGATACATCTTAGGAGAAGGAGAGATGGAAAGGATGAGAGATTTCTTTCCTGCAATTATGGTGAATGTAGAGAGTATGTTGTGGTGTTACAAGACACCATCACTGTGGCAGTACTGATTGTGAGAGGAGTTGTAAGCAGATCACAGGAGGACCAGTGCTGCAAAATATAAAACAGTTTTTGAGGATTCGAGGAATACCTGCATTCTAAAATTGTTAGAAGGCTGCAATATACGTGTTCTGTTTCCTGGCCTCAACTTCTGTGTTTGCCTTGCTCTGCAGAGATGGGGGCCAGTGGAAAGAGCCAACCATTCATTCCCTAGCAAAGGCATTTGTGTACATCTCAGATTGTACCCTCTGTGTGACTAGCTGCTCTGTTCAGGTTACTAAGCACTATGGGTGATGATTTTTCCTGGAGGTGAAAATACAGTTATATGAATATTGCATCAGAGAAGGAGGGAGAGTAGAAAATAAAAATTACAGCTTTCAGTAAATGCTTCAGACTGGTACCTTCTGAGTAACAATGCAACCCAACATTACAGGCAATGTCAAACTCTAATTTCCAATATTGTCTAAATTTTTATGTGTTTCACAGCAATAAAATGTTACAGCTCTTCTTGGTTGCAGGAGATATATGTGTAAACTTAGGCTTCTCAATTTCCACAATTATTTTTATCAAGTAATAATCATGCAATTCAAGGTAGCGTTGCAAAATGGCCAGTGAAATTGAGAAATTAAGAAAAAAATGGAAAAATAGAAAGCAATAAAGTATAATCTATGATTCACATTGTAGTAAAACGTATGCTTTTTTCCATGTTATTTGTCATTGTACATCTTAGCCATTACTCCTTCATCTTCACTGTAAAATATATCCTCACACACACTAAATAACATTTGTCTTCTTGGTTCTGCAGTTATCCGGTAGAAATATTTTCATTATTATGAAATTCAAGGTTTATTTTTAAAACATATAACTGCCAAAAAATAGTATAGAGGTGAAATTTTTAATACCTCAAGTACAATATTTGCATAATTTAAGGAAACATTAATCTTTCACCTCATACTAATCTATTACATACACCATGATTTTCTTTTAGAGGAAGAGTGAATAAAAAAGCAGCTAATACACATGCAAGTTTAATATGTATGCAAACCCAATAAAAGCAGTGTTCGTTAAACAAGATTAGTTGGAACACATTGTAATAGAAAAGGAAAGAAATGCCTTTCACAATACAGAAAGATACTTTAGAAATTCATTTACATGATTAAAAAGTTCCAAACAGTTCTTCCTCTTTTGTATGACATCATTTATTCTTACCTGTGCCCTTTTATAAAAGCAAAGACATGTCTTCCTTGGATGTGTCCTTTGCCTTTTATAGCTGCTAGGCAATTTCCAGATAAACACTTCAATCTTTCAGATAGTATCAAAAAGCCAAAATTGGGCAATTACTTAAGAAATAACTTGAGAGATTTCCTGAGAATATAGTTTTTTTAAATTAGCTGCTGTTATCTACTAACTTTTCCAATCTTCTGCCTTTCTGAGCACTTCACCAGTTGATTGTGGGACCTCCAGCTCTAAACCAAAACCTAGAAGTACCTGGCTTTTAGTGAAAAGATGCATGAATTGTCAGGTACATGCTTAGCTCACTGTAGATCAGTTGCAGATGTGCAACTCTGAAGGTAGTGTGTATATGTACACAGATCTGAATATGTATCATTGCATGTATCCTTACTTTCAAGCTTAAGAATGGAAGTGTTTTTCCAAATATCTTATGTAAGACACATGACAGAGTTAGCTTACAAATTTTCTATATGTCTCTGGCTAACTCAAAAATAAGTAATTTTTAAAGTGAAAAATAACCATTAAATGGGCTAAATAACGATTATTTAGTAGTGCATTAGAGTTTTATTTCATATTAGTTCTTTGTTAAAATGAAGGTATATTGTTTATTAAAGCTATACTACTTAATAAAGCACTATTCTCTGACAAAAAGCATAGTATGGATATATAGGTTGATATTTATTTGGTTACAAAATACTGCTGGGTTTTATTTTTCTTCAGGAATTGATGGAAAAATAGAATATAAGGAAGCATATTTCCAGTGTATTATGAGAGCCTTATTTTCTCAAATAATTTTGCCCTGAGTAGCATATGAATCTTACTGGAACAGCTGCCTGAAATCTTGCTATGAAAATGTGATGATATATTTTTGGGGTTCTTTTTTCATTTTTTTTTTTCTTTTTTAAGGGAGACTCACAAGACAGTTTTATTTAATGTATCAAGTACTGCCTAAAAGAAAAAGATAAATGCTTACTATTAATGACTGCATTAATAAGTCTTGTCAGACAACTGAATTAGTAAAAATGCTTGAAGCAATAAATAGAATAGAATGCTGTGCCTGGTTCTGGGCTCCTCAATACAAGAGGGACTGGCTCATCCTGGAGTCCTGGATCCAACAGAGGGCAACACAGGTGAAAAGGGGATTGGGGCACGTGTCTCATGAGAAAAGGCTGAGGGATCTGGATCTGTTCTACCTGGAGAAAAGAAGGCTGGAAGGGGACATTATCCAGGTATACAAGTGTCTGAAGGGAGGGTGTCAAGAGGATAGATCCGGGCTCTTCTTGATGGTGCCAAGCAATAGGACAAGAGGCACCAAGCAGAAAACAATGCATGGGAAGTCCTATCCAAATATGATAAAGACTTTCTTTACTGTCTCTTCTCTACTGCAGGTGACCATGCACTAGATCAGAGTGCCTAGAGAGCTTGTGGAATCTCATTCTTTGGAGATATTAAGAAAGTGTCTAGACACACAATCCCAAGTAATGTGCTCTAGGGGATCCTGCTTGAGCAGGAAGGTTGGACTAGGTGAGCTCCAGTGGACCCTTCTAATCTTACCCATTCAGAGAATCTGTAAATTTTTTTTTAATGTCTAGGAAATACCTTCTGCCTCTAGTATTTCTGGCCTACAGCTACAGAATGCTGCCTCTGATTTTCTATACAATACAATTAAATATCATCATTGGCGGTATAAACTATCCAATTAAAGATTTGAAGAAATCTATCTAATTTTCAAAGAATCAGTCTGCCTTGTCAGAAAGAAAACTATGACATAATTGAGAAAGCATTATTATGAGCCTTTAAGGAAGTAAGAGTTCCATTAGAATAGAGGTCAAAATCAGAACAAATCTGAATCCTCTCTAGCCACAATCCCACTGCATTGTAGGATGGAAACTCCTTTACTTTGCCCAAGATACATATTGGGTTCTGCTTGCTTGTCCACTGAGGAACTGAGGAGAATTTACTGGCAATATTGCAAACAACATATGTTATGGAACACTTTGAATAACCATGCATTTTTGCAACAGTACTCCACAAAGTTCAGAACACACAAAGGTCTGTTAACATAAAAATATGGATAAATTTTCACTAAATAGGTAAATAGTTGCTATAACCACTGTGTCTCTGTCCTAGTTATTTAAGAAGAGACAGGGTGGCTAGCATGAATAGGACAAGAACAAAAGAGGCTCTCTGAGGTTTCTCAGGTTCTTGGTTTATTCCATGGTGTTCTCGGGCAGGTAAAAAGGCAAAGAGGGCGAAATCCCAGATACCAGGGTTTTTCTAGGGGGAGGGAAGGGGGTGGGAAGGGATTTGGCTGTCAGCCAATGGGAAGGGGACACGGGGTCAGGGAGACAGGGGGGAAGGGACAGGAAGGAAGAGGCACAGGGGGAAAGGGGGAAGGGATTGAGACAGGGAGACAGGGGGAAGGGACAGGAACTTAGGATATGGTTATACATTCCTTTTACCTCCTAATATTGAAATACAACAAATAGTGAGAACAGCACTCTGCAATTGTTAGAAGTACTGGTGAATAGATGTAATAATAAATGAATCATTGAGATCTTTTCAATTGTATTCTATTGTAATGTTTGAACACTCTGTTATGTATGCTCTGAACACCAGACTAAAAAACACTTCTGTCATCAGCACTGGCCAACAGGAAATGACAATACTCTGCAATCAGTGAAAAATGGAGAGGTGCTTTCTCTCAGAGAGTGGTCAGAAGTCCCATTTACATAGCAGTCTTATCATGAATGAACATTGCAAGTTTCAACACTGAGTTTAAAGTGTTTCAAGGATTATCCAAATTAATAAGTAAACAAACAAATAAATAAATAAGAAAGCACGTTGTGTTTTCCCAGTTGATTTATTCAGGAGCCTCAGACACTTACAACTAATTGTGTTTATGTCCAGTTTAGAATATTTATTGGATCAAATTTGAACTTCTAGATCTTTGCAGTAAAATTCACAAGTTCATAGCCCATGTTAAGAAGAACTCACATAAAGTTCTTTCGGTCAAGTTACACGAATCTCTCCACAGTTCACTAATCTCTTGCTTTTGTTGTTTTTTTTCCAAATGGAGCAAAGCAAAAGACGAGTTCTTGGTTTAGAGATGCCTCTTTTAAAATACTAAGGCTGTTTAACCCGTCTTTTATATTGAAAACCAAAGGAGCAATAATGGTAAGAGCAGAACACCACTCGAATAGTGATAAAAATGAGTTCTTGGCTATTATCACACTGTACTGAAATTTCAAAAATATAGATTTCGTGGCTCAAAGGCAGGCTTCCTTCAGGACCTTGAAAGAACCATTTGTTTTACCTTGGTGTCCATTCTAACATCTGTAAAGTGAAGATAAGAGAAACGTGCTTCACACACCATTTGTTTTAGTTTTGTGAAAGAAGAGTATGTAACCTGAGGAGTATAAAACATGAATACCAATGGAGCAAGAATTTTAATGGAATAGTTCATGCTCAAAACTTTTGGCGCAGTGGTTGTTTTGTTTTGTTTTCAATTAAAATGGCGAACACTGATATATGAGTACATACCACTAGTTTACAAAAGAAACCTCTGCTTTCATTTCTGTGATGGCCTTCTTACACTCTACCTCACTTTCCTTTATTAAACCATGACAAGATATTTATTGCATTAATTAAAGAATTTATATGGAAGTGTTGCTAAAGTATTTCATTACTTCACAGCACTTCTTCAGTGTTAGCGCTTGAGTTTTCATCTATTTTCAGTTGAGAAACTGTAGAAAAGTGGAAGAGAACAGTGCCTCATTTAGTGCAGCATGGGCTGTGATCACTGTACTGTCAAAGAAACCTTCAATCAGACTTTCCTTAAAGTACAGTGTTTTCAGAAGGGCTTGCTTTAGGTTTGGGTTAGGTTTTCTTCCATACTTAAGATGTCAGTTGGATATTTATACTACTTGCATGGTTTAGTAAAATAACAGTTTAAATGTTCTATTGTCTTTGTAGCATCTCCACTCTTTCTTCTAAGATTAACTTGTTTTCCACCTTTACTCTGCTCAGAAGCAGTATTCTGCTGCTCTCTGGACCAACAGAGCTTTAGTAGCTTCTCTATTCTCCCTCTGTGATTCACTGTCTTTGTAGGAACAGGAGACTACTGGGAGCAAGTGGATTACAATAAGATATGGTCTTGCTAAATCTTTTTGCCAAATGGCTTTAGAACAGCTAATATCAACTTTATATGGATTTTCTGTGATGGATGATTATTGTTCCTACGCAATGGTAATAGCCTAGCATTGCAGAAGACTGGATTTATTTCTTTCATTCAATAGGACTAATCAGGTGTGGCAGAAAAGGGTATAAAAACACCCTGACTGTCTCTACAGAACAACTGAGCTACCTGAAATCTGAAAAAATATGATGTCATCAAACAGGTGCCATGAATGCAGTCAGTGTTAGGGTCAGACTTGATGGGAGATATATATAATTTCATGCTTGTATAGATAATAAGTTCACTGCTCTTCAGTCTGAATAGGGTTGCTAGATTTTCACTTTGTATCCTTCCTGTGATTGTAGATTTCTCTCTCTCTCAATCTCACTGCCTCTGATAAATATTATCTACTCAGCAGAGTACTTGAAGTTCAAAATGTTGTCCTCTGAACAGCAGAGCATTTCTTCTCTTTGAGCAGGTAATAAACCAGGAAGATTTTACTTGACTTACTCCTTTCTGAGAGTTTAGAAAAAGTGTACGCAGACATGAGGGAGTTGCATCCATCAGGTTTTTAATGCTTCACAATGTCTTCCATTAATAAGTAACTGGCAGGGGAACTCACACAGGCCTTAACCATGAGAGCTGTAACTAGGGTAAGGCCAGGAAGTATCAGAAACAGAGACCAGCTTGGGTAGCAATGGGCCAGTGATTGTACGCAAAAGGGTTTGATATACAAAATTCCCATTTTTTCGCAGTAGCACAGAGAGATTGCTCATATATGCAGCCTAATAAAGGAAGTCTTCAGTATGCCACAATTAAAGAAAGTAATTTATATTGCACCATTGTCACTTTGTACAGTTTCCTGTAGCTATGTGTCTCTTTGTGATAAGCAAATTGTCTTGGTTACAGATGTTTTAATGACATCACTATAGAAAGGACCTGACTGGATATCTTTCATTTATGTCCCATACAGTCAAGGCAGCCTGAGCCCTTTCCTATTTCTTTTACCCATAAATAGCATCATTTTCTTATCCTTCTTCACTAAGTGGCTTTTCTCTAACCACAAAGTGGCCTGCACACCAGTCTTCTCCTGAGCTTCTCAGAGGTTTTTCTCCCATGTGTTCAAAATATTGCCCCTGTAGAAAGATTTCTACATTACACTCTTCTATTTTTTCCATTTTGCAAGGCTCTTGATCAACTTTCAAGTCCATATATCGTCTATGTTGTACCTGTGCTTCCAGTTTAATTTTCTTTCTTCTGTTTCTATTTTGTGACAAAGTAAATTTTTACTTTAATTTTCTGTTTTTTTCTTTATCTCCTTCCATGATGACCCATTACCTAGAAATATTAATTCCTGAATCTTTGTCATTAAATCATATCTACTTTGTATAAAAATCTAGAGATGAAAAGATCTCTTCTTTATTTTCTCCTTCTTTCAGTTGAGAGAAATTATGAAAAAGAGTGAAGTGAACAAAATATACTTAAATTATTACTTATTTTGAGCACCCTGTGAAATCCTTTGCTGCCTTATTCCAGGTATCTGCCTTCATGGGTCCCAACTATCTTATAACTTTGAATTCTTAGAGTGGATTGAACCAATGGATTTGTGCAGAGAGCCTAGCCTGGAATTCTCTTCTTGAGGATGAGATTGCTTCTGTGTACATTTGCCTCTTTATGAAGTTAAATTATGATAAATTTGACCCCCTTACTCTCAAATCATCATTTCAGTTAAGTACTTCTCAACCTCATACAAGTTTTGCCTTGGTTGCTAGGGCAAAAAATTGCTTACAGTATTAATTACAAGCTCATGTAGCATTATTTTTAATGTTGAATTGGACACGAGGTGCAAACCTTTTGAGATACAATGTGTATTTATGGTCAGCTGCTACTAGCAGACCAAAAGATTAGTGCATGGAATAATATAGTGTTTAACATACATATTTTCTGAAAAGATTGCTGGAGTATTTTCAGCTGCCTATAATTAAAATGAGTAGGTCTTGAATTATTCATAAATAAATCCTCAAACCAAGTCAGTGCCCAGTGAATGTAGATATTTCATTTCTGAATATGTTGGTGAATCATAGTTGCATAGCTAATCCTTCACCTCATCTTTAGCTTCTAAATACCTTCATAGAAAGGAAGATATCTTCCTACTGGACACTGTTAGTCTTTTGAATTTAATAAGAGTTCTCAACACAGAGGGAATGGGAGAAGTGATCCAGATTTGTATGCTTTTTTCTTAAAATTTGCAAAAGGATAACATGTACCCCAGTAAAAATGTATATACTGCATATTCAGTGACCTGAATTCTCGAGCATCATCTGTAGAGGTGCAAGTAATTGTTGCATGATGATTATTTTCATCGGCCTAAAGCATGAAAGCAATTGAGTGAAAAAAATCCTCATGTTACATAAAATTATTACTGCCTGTGAGCCATAATAAACAATGTTGTTCTCACAATGGTGATGTTAAGCAGCAGAACAAATGAGTACAGCCTGCTGATTGTGCAATGTCTTGATCATTACCAATTGCTGTAACTCCCAGTAAGTAAATGATTTAATTATTGGGGTGTCTGCATAGTCATTTCTAAAAGGAACAAATGATAGTGGTGCAAATGCACCACGGTCACTTTTGACTGCAAGTGACTTAAATATCTACAGCTCTTAGCATTTCTCATTGTTGGGCTTTGCTTCTGCTCTGCTGGATGTCCAGGAGGTGTGTGATAATGCAACCACAAAGGAATGCAAAGCCAATTTATATTCAGGAGGTGAGAAATAATGAGCAGAATAAAAAAAACTTCAGGAGAGCAGAAGGGAAGAGGTAGGAGGGAAGGCTGGGAGATTTATGCCTACAGTGCACAACAGTAGCATCACCATAACTTCACAAGGTTTATTGCTTTACCATTCCTACAAACTTGGGCTTCATCCAGAAACTCATCAAACTATCTGTGTTATTACTATATTTAGAATTTGAACTAAATGCTGATTAGAGAGTAAAACTGCTGTAAATTGATGAGTCCATGCAGAAAAGAGACCTCCTCTATATTCCATGAGAATCTTCCTTTATGCAAAACAGGTGGGAAAGCATGATTTTCAAGTTCAATAGCAAGTCTGTATGTACAGTGATTTAGATTGTCAGCTGTCAGGATAGAAAAATGAGTCCTGAATCAAACAAAAATCATTATCTGACTAAAGCAAATTTGTACTTAGGAGCTGCAATATAGCCCTTAGTTTAACTGAGCTTCAACCAGGTGAGAGCCTGACAAACTATCTCAATACTGCATTGTAGCTGGCAGTGTGCACACACAACAAACGGCTTACAAATAATTACCCTACCTCAAACACCATGTACAGCACTTATGAACTGAAGACTTCCTGGAAGTCACACAACCCTCCTTGTTTCATTTTTATCCATCTGGTCAATGTGAGCTCACCTCCTAAGTTTAGAGTCCATCCTTTCAAATACAAGTCATGGAACACAAAGTTTTTGAAAAACTGAAAATCTTACTACTTTGCCTGCCCTGTGGATTTAAATAATATAAAAGGGCAAAATGTAAAAGTAGATTACTTTTTTTAGACACATCATAGATTCTCTGCACCAGTTTTTTAGTTTTTAAGGACAGGTCCTTGAAGCAGGAGCGATCTGTCTCCCAGTG
>WBND01001264.1:48311-92144 GCA_013398595.1 Tychaedon coryphoeus
AAAACAAAAAACAAAACTTTTGCATTGCTAAAAAAGTTAATAATACAAAGTGTCGTTAAAAGGGAAAGCAATTAAAAGGAAGGAAGAACTCTTACTTGAAATGATGGGTCTGTCGAGAAGACAGATTTGGGAAAGCTACTGCATAGAGCAGAAGTTCTCAGCCAGAAGGTCCTCCCACCAGCCCCACCAGATTGTGTGAGGAGATGTAGAGGAAATGCTTGCTAGCCAGGCTTTGGGTAGTGGATCAGAGACTGATATGCCTAATCTACTCCGCGTCCACCTCCCCTGTGCTTTTTTAAGGATGCATAGCCATTCCAAATCACACCCATTAGCCAAACTGCTATTTGGAACTGTTTGGAAGGATTTCTGGCCTGCATTCAGAATGCCATTCCTCTCTCCTCTGTGCCTTTTTTGCCTTCATCCTACCCCATGTGAAGTCAGTTATTCATTCTCTTTTGTTTCCTCCATATGGCAGGATGTATTAGAAAAGAAGGGTAAATGCTCAAACAGAACACAGCCTTTCAGTCCCAAAGGAGGCAGAGGGAAACAAACAGCATTTGTTCCTTATTTTCTTCTCTTTGTATTTGTGAATAAGCTGGAAGGTTTGGGCTGTTTCTTTTCCCTTACAGTAAGAAGTTCTGATCACTGAGTCCTGACGATACACTTATTTGTGTGCTAAGCAGATAGCAACACTCTGCATCTACCTAAAATCCTATTTTGTGCAGCTGATAGTTCAGAAATCAGTACAGTTCCAAGTTCCAAATTCCAAGTTCCACTTTCTAAACTCTGCCTGATGCCAACTTAATCTCATATATACTTGTTTGTGAGATTTTTACAACGAATTACACATTAGTATTTGGAAGTAGTGATCATGCAGAAAATAAGATAAATTATCTAGAATGAATATTTCTTAAAGGAAAATGTATCCATGTGTATCAGTCAGTACAAACAAAGGTAGATGCAACATTGTTATAAACAGAAAGAACCACCCAATTTTGCTGACAGTAAATATATACCAATCAACAGCAATAATGAAAATTTACCAGCATAATTTCTTTTCTCAAAAACAGCAAGGCAAATATTGATCAACTGTCTTAACTGAGTCAGGCATATAGTTTCCTGACTGTGAACAAAACTGACAGCCAAGCAACACTTATTTAAAATGTGAACATGTTAAAAAGGAAATACAGATGCTGGTATGGAATAATCAACTATGCTTACTGCTCTTTAGATAGATATAGCACATTTTCTTCATTAATAGTAAGTTTTAATCCACAAGAATTTGAGTCAAAGTTTGTAGAAGAAACAATTGTTGCCAGCACTCATTTTGACATTATGTTCTCATGATTCTGTCTCAGATGTTATAGCAGTCATCTAAAATTTTCGTTTCATTAAGGATGAAAGTGACCTTTATTCTCTGACTTTGTATAGGACATTTTTGGAATAGAAAAGTCCCAGAATCTGGTAGGTTTCACAAGTTTATTTTGCATTTCAGAGGTGGTAGATAGTGAAAATCAACAAATAGTCTCTTGTAAAATCTCAGCTGTCGAGATGTTACCTTTTCAGACACAAAACCGAGCTTCAATTGATAATGCACCTTTATGTGTGGACTCTTCCAAGCCTTTGTTATATTTGGGTGGAAGACTGGACTTCAAAATCATTTAAGCATGATGGTCTCCAATTGTACATACTTAAACTGCTTTTCCTTAAACAAGAACTGAAATAATGTTTAACAAATGAGTCATTTTAGTTTCCAAATTATCAATGAGTTACTCAAAAGTTATGCACTAAAATAATCCATATGAAAACGGGTCAGCTTCCTTCCAAATGACTCTGTGATTCTGCAAAAATCTGTTCTCAGGGTAGTAAAGAAAACTATTTGCTTAAATATATGGCTTAAATTTGTTTGTAAATGAAATAAATATAGAGCTTTAGTTCTGAAAATTCAAACAACACTAACTGGTAAAGGTGTTCTGCATCATTGCTCAAAATCCTAGTTCATTATTTTATACAAAAGTTATTACAGAACATGACCTAATTTACACAGGAATTGCCTAGATACCCAGCACCAAGCATGTCTGGAGTACAATAGGAAGTTACTTGCTCAGCTACATTAGTCAAAGGCTTCACAGCTCACATATAGATTCTTTTACGATTATTATTTGCAATGATGTATAGTCTGTGTAGCCTGGAGTTAATTTATCCTCTCCTTGTAAGAGCATTATATTTATTTTTATTTAATTTTATTTTAATTAAAGATGCCTACAGAGTGGCTAACTGTCTACCAATTCTTGATTTTATACAATACTTTTCTTAAGTCTATTTGAGGACACTCAATTCATGAAGACCTTTAACCAGAATGCAGAATGAGGCACTCTGAACCAGTGACTAAAAAAAAAACCAAAAAACACTTAGAATGTCCATTATTAACTCTGCAGTTAACTCTGTCAGTTATTGGATGATAACTAAAGCATGCATCTTCCTTACCCAGATGATTGTCAGACCCCCTCCACCCCAAACACCGAAAATGGAATTCAGGCAGAAAAGTTCTGAATCACAGCACTGAGACTTAGCCTGTATCATTCTCATCTACCAGTTTTCTGCAGAAAATCTTTTATTTTATACATGTACAGACAGCACAACAATTTTCTATTTACTGTCCTCCACATCCCATTACCAGTTACCAACGTCCCAAACTGCCACTCATAAGAAATGGCAGATATTCAGGATTCAGTAATCGAAGTGAAAATCACAAATTTAACACTAATTAATCTCAAAAATTTATCAAAATTATATTTTTTTTTCTTTAATAATTTAAAACTTTTTTGGTTTGTCTTTGTTTCTGTATTTTAGAGCATAGAGTTCCTGAACAAAACCTTTTGAACTTTTATCCATAAAGGAGGGCTTGGTTTCTCTGACTAGATTCCAGAAGCCTCGGTAAAAATCTGAAGGATCAAAATTTATCAGAATTGTCGTTATCATTGCACTATAGTGCATCTAGGTACTTAGACAGGTGTGCTGTTTTTTTCTGTTTCTACCTCTGAAGTGTATGCTTTGTATTATAGCAGCTGATAAAAGACAAGATGTCGTAACATTTTCTAATTTATTTTTTTCCTTTGAGCACAAAGAACTATGCTTAAATGACCCTATTAAAATAAAGATTTTCTATGATGGGGCAAAAAATAAAAATCCCAGGCACTTCTGGGAATGTTAGAGAGACAGAAATGGAAAAAGTAACACTATCTGTTAAGCAAACACTTATCCTTAACCTGACTGACTTCATGTATATGAGTCATCCTGTCACATTAAATGTTTCATATTCCTTATGTATTGTATGATACTGCTTCCTTTGAGAGTACATGAGTACACCTGAGTGCAAGTGAAAGGGCTTTTTATTTGAATTCTGTTTATATAGTAAAGAAGGAAGGAAAATTCAGGGTTCTAATCTGAGATACCCACTGCTGGTTATCTTAAAATAAAAAAAAATAAAAAAATAAAAAAATAAAAGTGGCTTTTATACCTAAAACTACTGAGGAAGTCCTGTCTGGCTGCAAGAGACTATACCAGATGCATCAAAGCTAATGGAAAAACTCATAAGCTTAGGGAAATCTTGACAGTGAGTAAAGTATTGTTACTATTCAGTATGAGTCTGATCATACATTTTGTTCACAAGTACACAGACATTGGCAAAATGCCTTGCCTGAGGAAATTAATTGAAGTTTGATACACAGCACTGCTGCTTCCAGCAATATCACTGGCAAGCTGCTTTGACTTCAGTGGAACAAGCTCCTTTTCATCTTCTTACCTAGCAGAAGATTTAGTTGGAAGCGAGACCAATCTGCAAGGCCCTTCAACTGTCTTCAAAAAAAGTGTCATTTCAGGAAGCTGTGCCTCTATTCAGCAGTGGTAATGACATCTGACAACATGCCCATTCAAAAATGAGCACAACAGAAGTGGTTCCCAAATGCACAATTAGTTTCAGATGTCCACCTGCAAGAGGCACAGGAGTCTCAGGGTTGTGAGTACAAGGCACAGGTTCACATTTTGCAGCGCTGAAGTCATACACACCTTCATGCACTTCAACCCAATCTTGCTCACTCTGAGCTCTCTCTGAAACAGAAGAGAAACAGTTGCCCCAAGGACAAGGATGATTCTCTCTGTTCAGTTGAAATATTTTTTGAGACATCAGACTTCGATCAGCTCTTTGGCTAGGCTCTTTTACAAATAAAACAAGATACTAAAGATATGCACCCTTACACTCTAAAGTAAACTAGACATTTACTGATATAATCTATGAAATCTTGATTTGACAAGTGTGGGTTCAGCAGTGAAAGCAACAAAGGTAAAATCATGATGATATAAATAATGTTAGGTCAGATACTTATAGCTTAAGAGAAAACATAAAAGAGGTGCGTGAAATAACAAATCCGACCACAGGTGTTAAGTAAGTGGTGGGGGATGTCCTCTCAGCAAATCTGCTCTGTCCTCAGTCTTAAGCTGAAGTATTCAGTTCTTCTGTCACAGCATAAGGGCATAAAGTAACAAAAAAGAAGGGTCTAGAAGTGCTGAGTTGAGCCCAGACAGTTTTACACAGGGAAGAGGATACCTAGAATTTATGATGATGCTAATGAATTGGTTATTATTTTAATATTCGCTAATAAAGTGCTCCTTTAATAACTGCAGCCACAATTTGTGTTCTTTCTCTTTTGAAGGAGACTGAAAATGGAGTTTTGGGTGATTGTTGTTTTAGTCTAGTACTCATCCAATTATGCTATATAACTACTTATAATCATTCAGTTATGATAACCTCAGGAAAGGAGGAAAGCAGCAAATATTTTTTTATTTTTTGCTTAGCCAGAAAAGACAATAGTATGGAAACACTGAACACTTTTCACAGCTTTGTATTATCTGGTAGGGTGAGATATTGATTTCCTTTAAATTTATGACTCAGTTCTGTGTATTTATAATCATGTAGAGTAAGGAAACCCACAGTTTTTGCTCTTTCCCCTTTCCAAATAAACCCTAAAAATATATTAATTTTAAGCTTTATGAATCTTATACCCATAGCAGCTGCTTCAGTAGAATACAGAGGATTAATTGGTCATTGCTGCTTTCTTTTCTTCTCCAGGTTTCATTTACAAAACTAGTGGAATTGCTGAGCCATATTATTACAATGTTTTTGAACCACTTGGATGTGAAATCAGGAAATCAAATGGAAAAGCATAGAAAGCTTTGGAAAAAAATTAGCTTGGGAAAGAAAGGGAGCTGGGTTTGTATTTCTATTATGGCCAAGAACAAAGATGATTGCTTTACAGAGGATGTTCTGGCTGTGAATTACATAAAAGATGTTGAATTAAAATATGGTGCCCAAGAAAAAAACAAGATCAGTGCAGCCTAGTTGTTCCTTTTTGAGTATCATTCTTCTGTATTCTAAAACACAAAAGCCAAATTGGGCTGAAATGCAAGACAGAGTAGCAGCCTGCATATATCTTAAATGGCCTTGTGTGAGGCCCTGAACACTAGTAGAAAGTCATGAATCTTAAGAGTTTTTTTAGGATTCAGTTTGGCCAGTCAAAACAAAGATTTATGGCTTCTCCTTACAATTTGTGTTAGAGATCATGAATAATAGTGTTGGATATTACAAAAAAATGCTAGCACAGATAACCATTTCTCATAGACTTACACAAGTGAAAACTGTTGGTTTTGCAGGTCTTACTGTCTTTCAGTGTTAGTCATCCCACTCACCAGCTCCTGAACCTAGAACAGTTGCACATCTGGCAATTTCATGCCAAATGGAAAGTTAGCTATTGTTAATTCTGGTGAGATTTACGGCAGCATGCAGGAAAATTTCTCTACACTACAGATAAATGGATTTCAGTCTGTTGAGCAGTAGAAATCTCCATCTCAGTGTGTCATTTCAAGGATAAAATCGTCTTCTGCAACTGTATGGACTTAAATTTTGATCCATTAAGTTGAGACTCAGAAAGTAAAGCTATGCAAAGAAATTTTTAGATAACTAAATGTATTTTTGCTGCCTAGACCTCCCAGTTGAAAAGGATCATCAGATACTGTGTGTGACTTGGCCTGTAGCTGATTTTCCAGTTAATTATTCCTGAAGAAGAAGTAACTTCAATAAATATCCCATAGGAAAAAGGTTTTCATTTCAATCTCATTGCTAGATTCACTGAGCTGGGTCTTAGTGCCCATGGATGACATAGTAGTTTACATGGGATTTTTTAATTTTAGCAAAATTTTTTTTCTAAATGTGAGACACTGTCTCACATTATCGTTGTGGTCAAAATGTCCATCCCACTACTAGAAAAGTCCATAACATTTTGGGTAAGAAACTGGGTGGTAGGTTGGGTTTAAAGAGTTATAGTGGCTATAGGTGTAGTATTTCCCTGTGTTCAACTTTAGGGCTAGTGTTCTTTAATGTTTTCATAAAGTCTCTGGATGCAAGAATTAAGTGTTCCTTAAATGAGTTTGCCAGTGGTGCTAAGCTAGGAAGAGCTGTGGACTCCCTCAAGGGTAGAGAGGCATTACAAAGAAATCTGGATAGACTAGAGATCTGGGCCATTACCAACCATGAGAAATCTAAGAGCAAGTGCCAGAATCTCCACCTGGGACAGGGTAATCCTGATTATACATTTAAACTGGAGGAGAAGAGGACGGAGAGCAGCCTTGCAGAAAGAGGTCTGAGTATCTGGGTTGATGACAAGCAGTGCCCTGGCAGCCAGAAGGGCCACCTGTGTCCTGGGGTTCATCAGACACAGCATCACAGCTGGGCAAGGGAGGGGATTGTCCTGCTCTACTCTGAGCTGGGGCAGCCTCACCTCCAGTGCTGGGGGCAGGTCTGGGTGCTACGGTATAAAAAATACCATAAAATATTAGAGTGTGTCCAGAGGAGGGTGATTGAGATGGTGAAAGGTCTCGAGGGTTAAAACTTAGGAGGAATGGCTGGGGTCACCTGTCTTGTTCAGCCTGGGGAAGAGACTGAGGAGTGACCCCATCGTAGCCTACACCTTCCTCGTGGGAGGCAGCAGAGGGGAAGGTGGTTGTCTCCTCTTTGGTGATCAGTGATAGGACACAAGAAAATTGATTGAAGCTATATGAGGAGAAGTTCAGATTGGAGATTAAGAAAGTTACCCACTGAGAAGACAGCCAATCACTGGAACAGGCTTCCCAGGGAAGTGGACATGGCACCAGTCCTGTCAGAGCTCAACAAGTATCAGGATGATGCTCTTACTCTTATGATTTACTTGTAAGTGGTTCTGTGAGGAGCAAAGAGTTGGACTCAATGATCCTTCAACTTGAGTTTCATTCAACTTGAGAGATTCTATGATTTTAAAAATTATCATAGTGATGATCATAGCTCTTCAGGAAGAGTCTGAAAAAAATATCTCATCTTCTCTCTAATTGGTATCATCCTTGTACCTGTACATTCAAATAAACACTGTTTTTATGACTGTTCTTGAATTCTAAGTAATTTGAGCAATGTTTGTCATTGTGATAAGCAATAAAGCTTAGGACTTCTGTGAATTTTTCTAATTAAGTGAATTATAACTTACTGGCAAGGAGTTTAGAAAAAGTCATATTATGTATTTCAGAACAAAGGGACATCATCAGCATCCTTTGTTTTGTGGATATCCTTTCACATCCAGATTCAAAGAACATAATATTCCCCTCAGCATACAAGGTAAATAAATTTCTCTTTTGTTTTTCCTTAACCACTAGGGAGATTTTGTACTTACACAGTGTTTGCCCGAAAATTGCACAGATGTGAAGATCTCTTCTGGAGGAGATGCTGGAAGATCTGACAGCTCCAACACTATCCTTTCTATTCATGTATCCTCCTTTCTTGCATACCTCTTCCTACTCCTATGCATCAGTAATGATGAAAATGTGCAGTGCTTTTGAGAATGAATAATTACTTTCTTTCAGTTTCCCTCTTCTTTGATGTTTTCAGTTATTCTGTGGCCTAAGTTATTTTTCAGAGCTAGAAACTAACTGAAAGGATGAAAAATTACATAAAGAGGTATATCAATGCTTGCTGTAGTATAATTTTTTATTTCACACAACACCTACAGCAGTTTTTGAGAAAGTGATTTTGAGTTGATAGTGTGAGTGCCTTCAGTCTTAAAATCCCAAATGATATGGTCTCATCTGGGTTTCCTAGAATTGTCTTTGATATTAATGAGCTTTTAATTAGGAATAAAATGGAGACATCATTATGGATGGATGTATTCATGCAGAGACTCAACTTTTTTTTTTTTATTTAGGCCATCTGAAAGTGCTCTAGCAATAGAAAACTATTCTAGCATTAAATTTATTTAGGACAAGGACAAGTACATTAGTCTTGGAGAGTATTAATACAGATGGTATAAATAGTGTTCTCCTTTAAGGACATTTAAGCATATGTGCATTTTTGTGAGTCCTAGTATGCATGAAGTGTTTGAAAATTATTCATTAAAACTGTTTCTAGATAGAATATTACGATTTTAATGGTATATAACAGTGTGGAAAGTGTTTTGAGAAAAAAATCACTGGAAGAAAATAGTTCACTGGGAAAAAGTTTTCAACAAATGTTAAAACAATTTCAAGAGAAAAAGGCTTTGTTTTTTGTAGACTTGCACAGTACATCTGTAGAGTCAGGTAGAAAATATAGCCTAGATCACCATGTTTGAGCTGAAGTCTGTAGATCTAAGCAAAGAAGAAAACCCTTGCAAATATGAAATGGGCGTAGTTTAGATTTACTCCCCACTTTGAGAAGTACAGCAGTGCTTGAAGAACGGTTGCAGGTCTTCCAAGAGACTGTAAGTATGTAGATGAGCTTGTAATAGGTACTGGACAATGCAGCAGTCACAATGCTTGTAGCTTTGCACCAGCTCTTTGCAACTCAAGTGTCTGCTGACTGGCATCAGCCTCTGGACATCACACATAGATCAGGACAACAGCATCATTCACTGTTGATGAGATATGTCAGTTCCTTGAGGAAGCAGCAGGGTTACAAAGACGCAGACTGTATTCTTATGAAAAACTAAGGAAGCAAAAAAAATGTTTACTAGCTTGAAAACTATTACACAATTAGCTTTGTAACTCGTGCTAGACCATTTGGGCAGCAGAGTAAATACAATATCAAAAGCTGTGCTTTCTAATCTCTTTATCTTGATTAACCAGGAAAATAAATGTATTTGGCATATTGTTTAAGACAACTAATAAGTTGTCTTCTGCTAATAATTAAAGAAAATATTTGCCAAATACATACTAATTCAAATAGCAGAGGATCTGTCTTGTACAAAAATTGTTTACATTAGATCTGATACTAACTGAATGAGGAGCAGTTTCATAGGAAGTGCCTCTTTTTTCTATATAAATGCATAAATGCTGAGTCCAAAAAAGCATTGAGGTAACATGTCTGGTTGCCAGGATTTGGAAAGTTGCTTCTGATACCATAGCAAATATGGGTACAGATGTTAAGGAAATGGGTGACTATAAATTCTCAGAAGAACTACTCCTCATTTGTGAGGAGTAGTTTGTCTGTGAAGCATAGAAGAGTCTGCATCACTTGGAAGCTGCCTACAGCACTGCTGTGACACTAAGAGCTCTGCAATAGGCCAGGTTCAAATCAAGGGCTTAATTACGACTGATCCAGCTGAAAAAAAATCTGACTACCAAATTTCATCTGTTTGGTGTCTTCCACATTGTATCTCCTTCTGTTTCTTTTTTGCTAAACATAGAGGCTTAGTTCAGGTCATGCTGACACCAGTAGATATCTGGAATAACACTCATGGAGTATGGATACAAATAAAGCAGAAATTAATGGTTGTGTCTTGTCCATCTGCAAACATGTCAGGTCTTATTTCCAAATGCCCTACTTTAATCCACCTGCAGGCTGATATTGAGTCTAAGAATACCTTAAGAATGCCTTCAGCAAACAGGAAATCTACATGGCAGGTTGCTATTTTCTTCTTCTCTCAATTGTATATATTATAATCAACTCTATTTTAATTCAAAATACAGTCATTTTGGGCAGCTGTACCAAAGTTATGTTCCTTATCTGAGCTATTAAGTGACTACAGTTAGGTCTGTCATGAAATTTCTTCACACATGAGCAGTTACTGTAGACCAATGAGTTGAAATATATCCCTTCTTTCTTTTGTGCCACCCTCAAATGCTGGCCACAATTTTCTGCTAGGATAGCCACTCTGAATTCAAAGCCATAATATGAACTGAGGACCTTCTGGCAAGGACTAAGAATTGACCTCATTTCCTTCTGCTTATTTTTAATGTTCCAAATATAATGCTGTAGCTCTTGTACTGTCTTTCCAGACTTTGACTACTCCTGCAGTCAAAAAGAGCTGCAGCAGACAGGTCAGCAGCTTGCTGCAAGGTTGTACTGTGAAGGCCCTGTGTGTGATGGTATGGAGATAGTCCTCAGAGAATATACTCCCTCTCTGATAGGGTTTCAATGGAAGATACAAATATAACTGCTGCAAACGTGCTTATCAAGGTGTGAGAAAATAACACAGGATGAATTTAATTTTTTTCTTGTATTAGTCAGATAAATAGCACTGAAATTATTTGTTGCAGCTTTGCTTTTTTTGTCTCCCTACTACCATATGTGCTATACTCACGTTCTTGTCTTAGTACAAAAGAAAATACATTGGTTTCAATTTCCTCAGTTTTCCCATTTAATTCAGTTTTCAGCCATTTTCAAACAACTTTAAACTCTATCCACCTCTAGGTAAGACAGATTAATGTAAAATGCAATTGTAAAATGCATTTGCTTTTTTCAGATGTACTTAACAAAAAATGTTCCTTAAAATGACAGGTGTAAGTGTGTTCAGAGCCTTTTGGCTAAAGATCCTTTGAATTGTGTTATGAAGAAACAACAGCCCTTGTAGTACTAATTAAATGATCTCTCATCTTTCCTGGGCACATTCTCTGTACACTTTAGCCTCTGCATACCATGATTTGTCACCAGGCTCTGTGCTGCTGCCATAAAAATAAATAAATAAATAAATAAATAAATAAATAAATAAATAAATAAATTTTAAAAAAATAAAAATAACCACACAAAACTGCAGGCACTCAAGTCAGCAGATTTAAATAGTTTGAAACCTTTTTGGTGACAGTAATCACAGGAATGTGGTCAACATTAAAATTAACTCTACCAGACTCACACCCTCTGAAGTACTTTTGGTTTAACTTTTGTCCTGCTCAAACACAGAGCTGCTAGGGAAAAAGTTCTCAACTGCTCATGGCACATTAATCTGTCTCTCTCTCTTTATAGGAAATAAGGTCATGGTCACCTAGCTTTCATGTGTGGGCAAGATTACAAGTAACAATTTTTTGTTTTAAAGTTAACAAAAATGAAATTATGCCATTGGGTAGAACCTGGCAAAACATACCATTAAGGTTATCAACGACTGCCTCTGTTTACAAAAGGTGGAAGTCAGCCCATTACTGGGACAGCAGAGCTCTCTGGACTTAAGTGCTCACTTGTTTGAAGGAAACACCCATCTATAGCAGGCTATATCAAGAATGTTTCTTATGAGGATCTAGATGTAGTGCAGATTGCTTGTGGCTTCCTAATTGGTATACTGAAGTGGAATTCAAATACTTTTGAATGTACTAGCCCTCAAAAGTCTGCTACCAATCCAGATTGAAAAAGCAGCTTCTTTTTTTTCTGCTAGCTTTCCATTACCGTCATCTTCACTCACTAAGGATGAGACGTAGTTGGATTTTAGAATTAAAACAGAGGAAATTCCATACCTGTTTTTCTACATAGGTACTGTGCAGGCCACAATGGTGTCATCTGTTCTGTTACGCCGTTTTAGAAGTAAGACTGTTTCTTTCAAGAGGAAGATAAACTTTTAATATACAGTTATTGTTGGAAAAAAGCTTCCTAATTTTTAATCAATGCAGTTAGTCTTCAAACTGTTTTAGTTTTCAATTAATTTATTCAGACTTCATTAGCTACAGCAGATATGAAAAGCAAGTACATTATTTAACACTTTCACATTCTCCCACCAGTGTCCTGTTCGTGGTAGCAAAGAATTATAAGATTCATCTGCCTAGACACACTGTGAAACACAAGGTGCACTTAGAAGTAATGAATCCTAACTTAAAAGAGATTTTTGGTCTGCTGCATTCTCCAAGAATAACAACTTTAGCTCTTTGTTGTCATAGGATTTTCCCTCCTGTACTACAACAATTTCATCTTTCTTCCCCTGTGATAAGTTGTTCTCACTATTTGGAACATTAAAATCTTGCAAGAATAATCAATGAAAGACAGTGTAATGGAATTTTGCTTTGCAACCCTTGAGATAAATCAACTTCATAAAAATGTGGGCTCACGCTTTGTTTTTGAAGTCACATCGCTCAGAGGGGCTACCATGTACAGGCACTTAAAACCAGGTCTAGGGATGGAGTTTAGCTACAACAGGTCTTCCAATACTGAGCAGCCCTAACAAAATGCAGTACAAATTACTTAGGATCAGTACTGTTTTCAGAGCTATAAGTTCTCTTTTTCTATTGCATTATCATATCAACACATCTATTGTCATGGTAATTAAGTTGTTCTGTTCTTTGCCACTGACTAATTATCTCTTAGTGACGTCACTTTTTACCAGTAAAATAGGAATATGATTCAATAGAGCTAAGTGAATTTTGCAAAATAAATTGTGCACTACTCTAGTTTCCAAAAATCTGCTTCTGCATTCAGAAGGAATAGATGGGAGAGAAGACATATTATTCACAGTAATTCTTCAATTTAGTCAACTAAGAATTCTTTTTCAGAAAGTGTTTCTATGCAAATATTTTCAATTTTTATTAGGCAATTAATTGTGTGGGTATGGTGGTAGTGCTATCCTCCCTGAATGATTGATTTATATCAGTAACCTACAGCAAAAAAGTTTGAATTTTATTTTACATCCAAGCATCTTTTATAGCCCTTCACATAATTGTTCATATCAGCTTTTCATAAATCTCTTCCTCTCCAACTTACCAGCAAGGTCAGTGGAAATGTCAGTGGAAGCATTTATAATTCTTGCAAACATTTCCACTTTCCTTTCCTGTTTCTTATGCATGAAATGTCTCCTGTGAGACAATCCTTAAGATTTATTATTTTTTCCTTTAGATTTCTTCCTGAGGTTCACTTTCTCTGTTAAAACTGAAAGAAATTGGTAAATCAATTTTAGAAACATTGGTTTAAAAACAGAAGGTGTAGTGATGACTTCATTTCTTTGCTTAATTTGGAGAATCTGAAGTTCAAAGACTTGTACAGATAATCTGTATCATTACATGAATTTCACTGTGATTTTCATACCTTTTGTGTTTTGGCACACATGCTTCTTTCCCTTTGATTCAGACAAAAATATAAGTACTTGGGGTAAAAAATGTACCCACTTGTTTAGTTTTTAAAAAACTGATACAAAGATTTTAAGCAATCTTAAAATAAGTCTACTGGATAAGCTAAAAAGGAATGTTGGTCTAGTTGCCTTTTTTGCCCTTGTTTCCTATTTCTGTATTATGACTTTTTTAATTACCCGGATCTCAATCTTTTCTTCTGAAAAAAAAAAAAAAGCAACTTAACTGTAACTTCTGAGTTGATGTTAGCCCATGAAGTTTTTATTGAAAACTTAGTAGACAAGAATGATCCTAGGACTGCAGAATAATTGAATCAAAATATTGTTTCCAATTCAATGAATTGTTGACTGTGGTTTTTGTTGTTGATGCTGTTATTCAAGAATTCTTAAATCTATTTATTATTGGAATGCAGACAGCTACTTAATGTTTTGCCATTTATTTAAATGCTGAAATATTTAATAGATCAGTAAAGGGAGGAAGAAAAAAAACCCTGCATAAGCATAAAGGCTTGATCAAAGAGAAAGGGAAGGTAGAACATCTAGGTTCATTTGAACAATTTCTGAGATCTGATTTAAAGAAAAATCATCATTTTTAGAGTGTATAGGCAGTCTTGACTTAGCCTGTGAGAGAATTTGGGAAAAATATCCTAACTTTAGACAAATTTCAGGCACAAGACCTGATGAGGCAAAGCCTTTGCTTTTGCAAACTGCCTCTTATATTGAAAGAACATATGACAGAGATGTCTAAATTACACAGTCGAGTCAGAAAATGCCACAGTCAGGATTTCATTCATTTTCCTAGTGGCATTGTGTCCCACTTTGAGAACATTTCCAAATGTCTCATATTTTCATATGTCATTTGGCTGTCCCTAAGACCATCCCAGTTTGTTTTACATCTTCCCTTCATCTCCTGGGTAAGTCTTCCCACCATTGCCACCTTGGACACAGTCCACCAACAAAGGTTACTTACCCTTCCTGCCCTTTCCTGGTTTGGTCCAGCACCAAAGGAGAGTTCAAGAAAATCAGACCAACTGCTCTTCCAACATAACTGCAATAGGTACTTGAGATATAAAGCTGTGAATAAAAAACTTCCCAAACCACACTGAGCTGGGCAAAATTTTGCACCACAGAAGTTCAATAGTTTTCGCTGCACATATTCAGTATCTGTCTGCTCAGCACATGAGCAAAAGTGTTTTAATGCAAAGATTTGAACAATGGCTTTGGCTTACTGCTTGCTGAAGTGTGACAAAAACATTTTTAATCCTCAATATCTGCTTCCTGCTTTAAAATGCAGCAATGCTAAAATTTGGCATTCAGAGGAGAAACAGTCTTATATAGGCAGAAAAATTTACTATCCCTAAAAACAGTCTCAAAAAATATCCATCTCGAAAGACTGCACACCATAAAAGAGATCTACCTTGGAGTAGTTCATGAAGAACTACAACCCATGGGAGGGACCCACATTGGAGAAATTCATCAAGGATTGTCTCCTGTGGGAAAGATCCCATGCTGGAGCAGGGGAAGAGTATGAGGAGTGACAGAGGCAACGTGATGAACTGATCACAGTTCCCATTTCCCAAAACCTTGCATTGCCATACGGAAAAGGGAGAAAAGATGCAGAGTGAAGTCGAGCCCAGGAAAAAGTGAGAGCTTGGGGGTGTTTTATGGTTTGAGGTTTTTTTCTCACTGTCTTACTCTAATTTAATTGGTAATAAACTAAACTTATTTCCCTTGGCTAAGTCTGTTTTGCTTATGAAGGTAACTGATGAGTATTCTCCCCAGCTCTATCTCAATGTGTGAACCTTTTTTATATTTTTTCTACCCTGTCCAATTCAGAAGGGGAGTGACAGAACAGATTCAGTGGGTGCCCAGTGTCCAGTCAGGGTCAAGCCAGCACACATTTTTAAAACAGGTAGCTCACCTGGTTCTTGAGATTACCTGGTAGCATTTAAGTGAATAATCAGTACAAGTCTGTCTTGTCATGAAACATCTAATCCTAGAACATTTATTGAATACAGCATACTTTTCTAAAGGGACTATTAGAATATAAGTTATTAAGCGACCATCAGGCAAAATTGTCATCTCTGATATGATCCACTGGGTTTTTTTTATTTTTATCTGAAAGGCTGAGAAAAGGGATGGGAAAGGTAAAATCAAAACTACCAAGTCAGAGCATCAAGTGATGTTAATGCAGCTAATGACAGAAACAGATCTTGTGACTCTCACCTTTTCCAGCTAAAGCTATGTCCCATACAATACCAGAGCATCAGATGGGACATGAAAAGGATCAAAGGATCACGGTCAAGCACTCTAGCTTTCAGCCTGAGGGAGAAGCGAAAAAAGTATGTTACGCATGCATGATTTGGCACATTCCTATCTATGATATTTAGAATTGTACGGCATTCTAGGAGAACATTGGGTTGTCTTTTTTTCTTTTTTTAATGATAGTTTTTCAATTTAAAAGCTAAATTCTTGTGAAGCACTTTTGGGAAGATTCAAAGGTGCAAAACTTTGTACAAACTGATATGCATTTCAAAATAGTAGTGGATGTTTTGGTTGATAGCACACAGAACTATTAACTAATAAATTTAATGAGCCTTCCTAACTGCTCAGCTAAACTTTGAATAGGGTCCTCTTTTGAAAAAGACTATCAGCCAACAGTAACTTGACTCTTGACTTTGAAGTTAAAGAAAAGAGCCAGAGAAAGACAGAAAGAAGGTAATTAGTTTACCTTATTTTTTAATAAACAACTCCTTCATATATTTCATTTCCCAGAGTCTATCAAAGAATGACAAATACTCCAGAAAGGTCAGGAAAACAATTTTACTGATTGTCATTCACATTCAAACACAGAAAAACTCTCAGTTCATAATAATTTGTGTTTTTTGAATTTTCATCTATCAAGCTATAATTTTAGGGGACTACTGTGTAGTGCAAGGCATGGTATGATCACAGACCAGTAAGACTACACCTCTATCTCACATTTTTATGTGTGTGTTTGTGGGGGGGTGTGTGTGTGTGTTTATATATACATGCCTGCATACATACACCTTTCTTTCTTGTATGTATCACAATGAAGAGAGGAAAGCAAAAAACTACAATGCTGCAGATGTTTGGAGGGAATACGTACACTGGCAAAGATAAAGTATGTAGTGCTGGTTGTTTAAGCAGGAATGAAAGGCATCACGTTGACCACTGAAGCTAACAGTTCAGCAGTGTGCCGTAAAGTAGCAAATTAATTAGCATTCCACAAGTCTTAAGAAATGTAGAAAATAATTTTTCACTGCAAGGCATCAACTTGAAGTGAATAATATATTTTAATGGCAAAATTTCTCTCTTTTTAAAGTAGCATTGTTAATTAATAGATGTACAGTAATAAAAAATGTGATTACACTGACATGGAATGTACTTTACAGATGAAATGGTATGCTTTCAAAATGTTCTTAGATTGAAGACACAAAGTAGGCCTAGCTAGTAATGTTACTGGACATGTTCTGAAAAAACAACTTTACATTCATTAAATTCAAATGGGGTCATATGCAACAAATCGCCAAAGTTCACTCTAGGCTTCTCCCAAAATTCACCTTGACCCCCACCTAGACCTTTTAACCCTAGCTGAAGATAAGGTTACATTTTTTGCATAATGAAGATGAAGTCAATTTTCCATAAAGCAAAGGATGTAGTCACAGATTTGGTCAGCAGATAGAATGGTTATATCATTTGGCTCAATGTAAATTGTAATAATAAATTCAATTTATGCTTTCTTCTAGCCAGTACTTATTGATCCATGTAATCTTTGTTTTTCTGAATTGATATTTAATATAATTTATTATTTTTCCTTATTGAAATGTATTCACTCTAGGTTGTATCTCAGTCCTGAATCTTGCTTCCTTGCAAGTGGGTACACACACATGCACATACCCTTACAGATAAATATATATCTATCTCATTATCTGTGTAAGTACCTTTGCAGAAGACTGGTCTTCATGTTTGAATTGCTTTTTCTATATTCCAGCCACAGTCAGGAAAGCCTTTTATCATCTTTTATACTGTCTACCTTCTGCTTTGTACTCCTCAGAAGTTTTAGTTACCAGGTGGATTGGATAGCTGCAAAAAGCATTTCATATTTTTACTATCTAAACCAAACACTCCAGGAGTGCTCTTCTTCCACTGAACCTGTTTACTTCGTGCTTCATACATTATTAGATGGATACAGCAGGAAATGAAATTCCTGTGTGGTAGAAGTATCAGTATGAAAGCACTAACCTCACAGACTGAGCTCTGAAAGTAATGATCAGAGCACCCAGAAGCCTCTCTGATCTAAATTCATTGCAAACACCTAACTCAGAGTCCCCTATTGGTTTCCAGTTTTAAGTTAGTGCCTAATGAAGTGAAGTTTATCTCTGAAAACCTTTGTCACAGCTGGAGATAACTAGCAATAGTTACTTGTAAGACTACAATTTAAGGGGGAAACTAAATCTCAGTAGGTTGTCCATCTAGAACAAAGTGAAAATGTGCTTTTATAGGTAATATCACACAGAATAATTTTCATCCAGTCTCCAGCCTATATGTCAAAACCAGCATGCAATGTGCCTCACATTAATAGTCTCTGCATAGAAGTGTAAAAATGGAAATAAAAAGCCACATCAGTCAAGACTGAAATTCTTCCACAGAGTTGTGAGAGGAATAATATGGGCATCATTCATGTTTGGTCAGTCAAAGAGCACAATCTATATGGAGCTCCAAGATAAATACTTTTTCACTCAGTTTGGGTTTTAACAGTCAGAGCACAACAGCTCTTTATTTCTCAGTCCAGTTACAACAGTACTAATGTGTACAATCCATATCTCCCAGCTCTAGCTTAGAATATTTTTAAGATCCAAAAAGATCAATAGACCCAAATATCTGATCTTTTTCTTGCAACTTGAATCTCCGCTGTTCTGATCTTCATGGTCTGAGAGTGCAACTCTTCTCTGTCAGGCAGGACGACCTGGTGAGTTATCACATTCTAAGTTGTGTGCTGGCAGTGTTGCTGCACTGGTGGGACTTTCTTTTTCATCAGTCTGTGATTTACGCAGTATTATTTTGGTGTGCTTCAAACAGCTTATTTGCTCAAATAGCTGTCTGACTGCCTCATCAATTTAGCTACACCGCATTTGTATAAATATTTTTATCCTCTGCATATGGGAGGATTTCTTTTATGCTACAATCAATGTGACAGCACGTAGACAAAAAAAATTGACTCAAATGTAAGTTTTTCTTACGCAGTGGCCAGATGATCATCGAAGCCCAAAGATGCAGATAAGGTGGTGGATTCTTGGTTATTCAGTAATTTTGACACTGTTGATAGGACCAGATGGGCCATAGTCATCTGTGCAGATCCACAGTTACTGGTGGGAGCTGTACAAGTATTTTTACAAGTACAATTAAAATGAAGCCCAAATTAAACAATCCAGAAAAGGCCTCACAAAGTCTGGGGCCCGTTATAAGGTTTATTAATATTATGAAGCCTGAATTGCCAGCACTGTACCTTAGCCTCATCAAGCAGGCTGTACCATAGGAATTAAAGCACTTCTATGGTCCTTGCTTGCAGTTTGCTTACTCTGAACATTTCAAACACACCTTCCTTTGATGAACACCTATTTCCTTTTCTTCTTCTTTTTCTGAAATGTGTTATTGTTTGTCTTCATTTAGTAGCTTCTAAGTAGGATTAGAAAAGTCTCTTGCCTCTGGTGACTAAATGTGAAAAGTACATGGTTTGCAGAAAGGTAGCTAATTTAGTAGAGGTTATCTTGTCTTCTTCTATTCTCGTCTGTAACCTGAAGGCAGGAATGAATACAAACTTACAAACTGTGATTTTCATTAAATCTGTTGTGCTTCTTTGGACTCTGCACTGCTTAAATACAGACAGCTCATCTTACCTTGTTTTTGTCTTCCTAAAACTTGTTTATGCATCTTGAAAGTATAAAGATGTATTCTGTAAACCCTTCTCAGATCTTGGGTCCTAAAGAGTCACACAAAATATCTCTGTGCACTAAAAGCAAAGAATCAATTTGACCTATTACAAATTCTAATCAGAGATGCACTAGTTCTTCCTCCCTCATCTGAGCCATTGTGTATGTGTATGCATGAACAAGTTTCATCTCTTTATAGCTATACTATATGCAACAAATATTAAAAGTAATCTTTTCATTGTCAAGGAGCTCCTTGTCTTGATTATAATACGTCATTAAGATTTGCCTTAAAACACTAATGGGAAACAAAAGCTTAGTTTCATATCACCTCACGGAAATCCAATGCTGTAAACTTACCACAAATCCTGTTAGCCCTTTTCGCATAGTGTATGGTATTTATCTCTGGGTTAATTACAGCACTGTCTTGAGGAAACCTACTGAGATTGAGAAAAGGCTGAAAGGTCCTTTACTGTTCGGAGTAGGAAAAGCTATTTTGTCTTCTCCAGCATTGGAGGAAAATGCTGGATAAACAAATTCTTCTAGTAGCCATATGACACTGAAGTAAAATCTTCTTTTATGCAGGTCTTGCCATTCACAATAGGTTTATTGATTTTTTCAATATGAAAACACATGCATTTGCTTTGCAATGATACTGTTCTTTTTCTGCAGACTTAACCTCTCCCCTTTCCCATCCTCACCCCACAGGCCCGTGACGGAGGGTTAGCCCAGATCAGTGGAGTCATGCGTCACACAGCTCTATCATGCTGGCAGCTGTTCCTGGGTCTGGCTGTGCTGCTTGTCCTCGTGAGCCCCACCGTGGGCTGCCCGGCCCGCTGTGAATGCTCAGCACAGAACAAGTCTGTCAGCTGTCACCGAAGACGTCTGATGTCCATTCCAGAAGGCATTCCCATTGAGACCAAAATCTTGGACCTCAGCAAGAACCGACTGAAAAGTGTTAACCCTGAGGAATTCACATCATACCCGTTGCTGGAGGAGATTGACCTCAGCGACAATATTGTCTCCAATGTTGAGCCTGGAGCTTTTAACAATCTCTTCAACTTGCGCTCCTTGAGGCTCAAAGGAAACCGTCTGAAGCTGGTCCCCCTTGGGGTGTTCACTGGGCTGTCAAACTTAACAAAGCTTGATATAAGTGAAAACAAGATTGTCATTCTGCTGGACTACATGTTTCAAGATCTGCATAACCTAAAATCCCTGGAGGTTGGGGACAACGATTTGGTGTATATATCACATAGGGCCTTCAGTGGGCTGCTTAGCCTGGAGCAGCTCACCCTGGAGAGATGCAACCTCACAGCTGTACCAACAGAAGCTCTTTCTCACCTCCACAACCTCATCAGTCTGCATTTGAAACAGCTCAACATTAATGCTCTGCCGGCGTATGCCTTTAAGAGACTGTTTCGCCTGAAAGACCTGCAGATCGAGGCCTGGCCCCTCCTGGACATGCTGCCTGCCAACAGTCTGTACGGTCTCAACCTGACTTCTCTCTCCATCACAAACACCAACCTGTCTGCAGTACCTTACTCTGCTTTTAAACATCTGGTTTACCTGACACATCTCAACCTCTCTTACAACCCCATCAGCACCATCGAGGCAGGCATGCTGTCAGATTTAGTGCGCCTGCAGGAGCTCCACATGGTGGGGGCACAGCTGCGCACCATTGAACCACATGCTTTCCAAGGGCTCCGATTCTTACGCGTGCTTAACGTGTCCCAAAACCTGTTAGAAACCCTAGAAGAGAATGTATTCCATTCCTCCAAAAGCCTTGAGGTCCTCTGCATCAACAACAACCCTCTGGCCTGTGACTGCCGTCTTCTTTGGATTTTGCAGCGACAGCCCACCTTGCAGTTTGGCGGCGAGCCACCAATGTGTGCTGGCCCAGACAATGTCAGAGAGAGATCATTCAGAGACTTTCACAGCACAGCTCTCTCCTTTTACTTCACCTGTAAGAAGCCCAAGATACAAGACAAGAAGTTGCAGTACCTGGTAGTGGAGGAAGGGCAGACCGTGCAGCTGATGTGCAATGCTGATGGGGACCCGCAGCCTACCATCTCCTGGGTTACCCCACGCCGGAGGCTGATTACAACTAAATCCAATGGTAGAGCCACTGTGCTGGGAGATGGCACCCTGGAGATCCGATTTGCCCAAGACCAGGACACTGGGATCTATGTCTGTATTGCAAGTAACGCAGCTGGGAATGACACCTACTCGGCCTCCCTGACAGTAAAGGGGTTTACTTCAGACCGTTTCCTTTATGCCAACAGGACCCCTATGTATATGACAGACTCCAACGACACAAGTTCTAATGGAACTAATGCAAACAGCTACTCTCTGGACCTTAAGACAATATTGGTGTCCACAGCTATGGGCTGTTTCACATTCCTTGGAGTGGTTTTATTTTGTTTCCTTCTTCTTTTTGTGTGGAGCCGAGGGAAAGGCAAACACAAAACCAGCATTGACCTTGAATATGTCCCTCGCAAAAACAATGGTGCTGTGGTTGAAGGGGAGGTTTCTGGACCACGAAGGTTCAATATGAAAATGATTTGATGGTGTTCTGCTAGCAGTGCTTTTTCTGTGGCATTAAAACCAATTAAAACAGCCTGGCATGTGGAATTGCTAGGCAGAAGCAGCTTAATGCAGCTGTCAGTGTATCAAAAGGTTATATGAAAATGGAAAGACTATTTATGGTTACACAACAGAGCCTCCAGACCTTGAGGCAGATGTGTCAGGGCCTTTCATAGAACTGGGAAATTGTACTAACTGTTTGCATTGCAAATATTGGCATTCTGGGGATATCAGCAATGAACCACTGGCTCATGCTCATGGACAATTGTTCAACATTTTCTACTGCTACAAAAGGAAAAAAAAAAAAAACCTACAGTGTAGGATTTACATACTTAAAGAAAAAGACACATTTGTCTAAACCACACTCTACAGTGAAATTTGTATCCATATATCTCATTTGGTAAAACTTTGCATCCTCCCTTCTAGTTGGTTCAACACAACAAAAAAATTGGTAGCTTTTTTTTTTTAATCTACATCTATACTGTGTACATTTTGAAGCAATACAAATGAGAGGTTGTGCTTTTAGAAATCCACCAATACTGACCCAAGTGTGATGTCACCCATCTTTTAAATATCATCAAACCCAAATTAGATTCTTGTAGTTACTAATTAAAAATAATATGATATTTTTCTCCTCATGTAGAAGGCCAGAGCTGAATAGTTGAGGGCAAAACCGCTCAACTCTGTCTACTCTGTCTACTCTTCATATAAATATAAGGCATGTGCCTAGTTTTGATACAGAATGGAATATTTTTTATATCTGTGATATCACACTGGACCAGTTTACTGTAATACAGCCCTGGTTCTCACACAGGGAAGGCAACCCACTAGTCAATGCTGGCATGGAGGAGTTGAGTTCTACCTTGAAGAGAGAGAATCAGTTTTGTTAGCCCTGATTTTCATTTAAAAGCTACTGTTAAAATGTTAATGTGTACTGGGCCAAATAAAGAGCATAACACATTCTGCAGACTCCTTGGGAAATATGGTCATCTTACTCTTTATACAAGTGAATTAAAACATACAAACATTCTGTTACTAGGAAGGAACTCTTCTCCAATGCCAAGTAAACCAACAGTTGTTCATGCATAATATGGGGATTTATAATACTAAAATAATGTTTAAAACATGACAGCTTCAAAAAGGCTAACATACTGCCAGATATAATGAACCTCTAGCCACTGTCATTCTCATCTTGTATATTTGTAGATAACACAAAGACGCAAAGCTAATTTCCAAGAACAGATTACTTAGCTATTCTTGATGCCATTTTAATAACAATGTGGTTATGTTTCTTTCAGGGGCAGTATCTTAGAGCAAGAGGGGCAAGTTTTTCCAGATTTTAGGAATCTTTTTTAATGGAAAGAAGACAGAAGTGGAATATTAGTTCAGTACAAGTCACCTTTTGCTTGTTTGTTTTATGCTTCTAAAGAAATCCTCAAAAGACTCAGAAATGAAATTTTATTCTTTATCATTAATACCATGATTTTTATTTTTAAATCCTCAGCAACTGCAAGATGCAAAGTTGTTCAGCCACCTCTCAAGTTTTCCACCAGTTATGAGCCATAGGTTTGTCATAAATGATTGATTGCAAATATCATGTTTAAATGATTAGCATAACCTGAAGTAAGGATGACAATAACTATATACATGTTTAATCAAGATGAATATTAAAACATTAAAAGACATAGCATTCAGATTATTGTGATTTAAAAGCCTGTATTCAATCTTAGTATTAGATTTCAGCATTTTGAAACCAAAGTTAAGCTGACCTATAATAGGATGCAGGTGCTTCTAAAATTAGTATGCACATTCTTTGGCAGAGATTTTAAAAGCAGGATAAAAAATCTCCCACTTCTATCAAGGGAAATGTGCCAAAAACTGCAAAATCCAGCTGTGCTCCCCAGATGTACTCATGAATTAGCTGCAAGACCCAAGGCTAGGCAGTTTTGAGAGCCTCTTTTTTTTAGTGGTTGATTGTTGTTTGCATCGTTGCTTCATTTTAGACTGCCAAACTGAGGAGCTTATTTGTGAAAATTCTTAGAATTTTCTTCACTTGGCTTTAAGTTTAGAGTTGGGTTTTCTTGCTTCCTTTTTTTTTCTATGCTCTGAACTAGATAGTTGGAGATTTATGGACATGCTTGATAAGAATACTCTTTGTTCTATGACATCTGTAGAACATTAATATAATGGAATAACCCCTGACTAAATTCTAACACCAGGGAAATTATTTTTGTTGATGTAATAACCACTGCACTGAAGTCCAAAACTCTACTGTACCTTAATATGGGCAGGTAAAGAAACAAATGGGGATAAAACAAAATGTTTCTGAACTGTCCCTTGAAGACATTTGCATGTGCCTTTCCCTTGTAACTGTCATTTTTTTCAACTAGTAATCTATTGCCCCTGCCGTCATTTCATGTTAAATGTTAAAATCAGTGTTAGAAGCAAAAATTCACCTAAATTCAAGACATTTGCAGCTGATTTCTTCATATTAAATAACACAATTAAAAAAATTCTAAAAACACCACCCCAGAAAACATGTACTTTTAGGATTAATTATGAGTTGCTGTATTCCCCTATTCCCTTAGAATGACTCTAAGAAGTGATTGCAGTTAGTGCACTGCAAGGATTTGTGAGCAGAAATGTGCTTAGTTATCTATGTGAAATGTGTGCTGGTGATGGAAATCACCACTTGCTGTTGCTGAGCACCACCTTGCAGAGCTGTCAGCGTTCTGTGTATTGCCTTGAGTTCAGTCAGTATTCAGTTTTTCAGAATCAGTGTTTGTTCTCTGCCTCTAGCAATGTTCTACTTTTTGCAGCCTACTTATTTCAGCATGGACTTAACAAGGCATATGGCACCTCTTAACAGAAGTGAGGACAGCAAGACTCAGAGACACTTTTTGTCTTGCTCCACATAGTCTCCTTCTTATGTATTTGTGGGACACATACTAACTGTGGCTCCTTTGGGTGAATAAAGAATACAGTGTCAAAGTCAGACCTAGACAAGTACCTTTTTGGCAATTCTTTTAAGAACAGTGGCTGAATGCTTACCCTGTCTCTTGAAGGAGTCACTTCTCTACTAAAGATCAAGGAGACACACCACAGTTTATTTTGCTGCAGGGGAGAAAAGGACTGGGCTGTGAGGAAGCATCTGACCCACATGGCTCCCCGATCATATATTCAGAAACAGGCTGATAGTGCATACCTGGCACTAAAAGAGGAATCAAAGGTTTTAACCTACCTCTGACTCATATACTGGCTGGTCTCCATGCTGACACTAGCCTGAATTTACCTGGCAGCCAGTGCAACAAAACTCTGAGGAGCAGCAGTAGTTCTGCAGAAAAGGAGAAAACTGAAAATATCAGAACAAGAAAAACAACTCGAGAAAACAGGTACCAAAATATCCTTGTCAATAACTCCTGTAAGAGCAGTGCCTGGGCCTCTTGCAAATGTATTTCGAAGTCCACTTGCACAGATCAGTGTGAAGATAAGAACAGATTAATGTACAAGTGTTTACAGAATCACAGTGAATCATTTAGGTTGGAAAAATGATCATCAAGTCCAAGTTTTGACTGAGCACTACCTTGAAAACTAGACCATAACACGAAATGCCACATGCAGTCATTTCTTGAACACCCCCACAGATAGTGGCTCCACCATCCCCCACTGGCATGCCATTCCAATGCTTAACCAATATTTTGGGAAAGAAATTCTTCCTGATGTCCGGCCTGAACTTCTCCTGGTGCAGCTTGGGGCTATGTCCTCTGCTCCTGTCAGTGGCTGACTGGGAGAAGAGGCCAACCCTCACCTGGCTACAGCCTCCTCCAAGGGAGCTGTAGACAGTGATAAAGCTCCCCTGAGCCTCCTTTTCTCCAGATGAACACCTGCGGTTTCCTCAGCTACTCCTCATGGGACTTACACTGTACACCCTCCCCTAGCTCTGCTTCCCTTCTCTAAATATGTTCCAGCTCCCCAGATTCCTGCTTCTAGTGAGGGCCCAGAACTGGACACAGCACTCGAAGTGTGGCCTCACCCGTGCCAAGCACAGAGGGACAATCCCTGCCCTGCTCCTACTGGCCACACCATTGCTGATACAGGCCAGGATGCCACTGGCCTTCTTGGGCACACGCTGGCTCTTGGTCAGCTGCTGTCAGCCAGACTCCCTGGTCCTCTTCTGATGGGCCACTTCCCAGCCACTCTGCCCCAGCCTGTGGCACTGGACAGGGTTGTTGTGACCCAAGGGTAGGGCCCCATGCTCGGCCTTGTTGAACCTCACACCACTGGCCTTGAGCCATTGATCCAGCCTGTCCAGATCCCTCTGCAGAGCCTTCTGGCCCTCCAGCACAGCAACACTCCCATCCCACTTGGAGTCACCTGAAAACTTACTGAGGGAGCACTCCAGGTCATTTAAAAATATATTAAACAGGATTTGGCCCAGTCCTGAGCCCTGGGAACACTGCCCATGACCAGAAGCCAACGGGTTGTGGCACCATTCACCTCTCTGGGCCTGGCCATTCTAACAGTTTTTAACTCAGCACTTTTTCCAACCCAGTTAAACTTTCCATAAGCGAATTAAAGAGAATATTGAGCAATGTGTGTAGAAAAGTGTTTTTTTGCCATGATTTAACAACGGAAAAAGACTAAGCAGCACCCCATCTCAGCCTTATTTTAAGTTTTAAGCTGGTCTTGTGGTTCTTATCCCTTCTTCTTTCTTTTCAAATTTTCAACTTTCTTTTCAGAAAGGCTTTGTCCACAAAAATGTAACTTGTTAGATTCAGACTGGGAAGCTGCTTTTACCCTCTGTACCCACCTCATTATACATTCACACATGCTTCTAGTGCCAGCAGAGGCAGCAGTTCCAGATACAATTGAAGAGGAGACACCAAGGCCCCTAGAGAACTGCTGATGTCACCAGACATTTTTTAACTAAACTTGATTTAAGTTGGGTTCATTGTCATACTGCCATTTAAGGTTTCCTTTATATACATGAATGGTAGCGATCTTTTTCTTCCTTATTTCTTTAATCTTGATTTCGCATCACCTATGACAACAACAATTATAACACCACGAAGAAAATTAAGAAATATTATACATTACATCCTCAGCACGACAAATTGTAATTTAGGCAGATGAGATACCATAAGAAGTTAGCGTTAATATTTAATAGAAAGTCATATCTAAACTTTGTAACAGAACAAAAAAAACTGGCAAGGAGATTACTGAGGTATGTAGGCCATCTTGCAACTGAATCACATCAAAGATGTGAAACAGACTTTCTACACCATGCCTGGATATCTATTTTTGACATTAGAATTTCCCAGAAAGACTCTCAGGATGTGTGAATGCCAGAAATTCACATTTAACCCAAGAGAAGACAAAGCATTTTCTGGAAATCCAGGTGAGCAAGCAGTTTCTGGCTGCCCAAGGACAACAGCAGCTTCCAGCAAAGATAGACAAAGAAACTATAGTCATGCATTGATTTTGCCTCATTCACTACTGCATCCTGTGAAAATACAGTCCATTACCCACCAGAAAAATGCACAATCCTTGCCCATTTTTATTCACAGAAGGCAACATTTGCCTAGTAAGCTACTGTCTGTTCTACCTCCACTCATAGCAGTGAAATATCCAGGCAAGAAGTGTGGAAGAGGAAGCTTATTTTGACCAGTTTGCTAATAATCTTTTTCCATGAAATAGTCCTGGTCTACCTGGGGCTAGCATGATGACTGCTTTGTCCATTCCCATCCTCTCAGCTCACCATGTGGCTTGACATGGAATAGCAAGAAAAAAAAGTATGGTCAAGTTGTCCCTCTTCACTGAACTGTAACATAAAAAGCACAGCAGTATCGTCTTAGAAATCAGTCTGCTGCAGTTGATCCATGGTTTTGCCATAAAAATACACTTGGGAAAACATTGGATACATGCTTTCTGGCCTTCTTTCAGTATCCTATGTGATTGATTGCCCTTTGTGCTAAAAATAACCAGGAAAGAAGAACTAAAAGCTCTCATCCAGTAATTTAAAACTTAATTGTGTCTGAAGGAGTTAAAGGAACGTCTTTGGGAAAGTCAAAGGGCCTGATTGCTGGATAATGTTTCAAGAAAGGAATGATATTTTTCAAATTAGCCAAGCAATTTGGATGCCCTGTTCTTATTATCTAAAATAAGAATTACAACATCGCTTTTCCTTGGCAGTTTAGAAGAATCACAGTTAGTTCAGTGACACATACTTCTTTTGTCTGCCTCCTAGCTCTGCTCAATTCCCTTCTCAATTTCAAATGACTGTGATGCCAAAGGAGAATCTCTTGATTTTGTTAAGTTTCATTGAATGTTCACATGGCTTGTGGAATCCAGATTGCAAAGCAGGATCTTAAACCTTCTTCAGGCCAAAAATAAGAGCAAAACAGGAAGAAGAAACTTGTGCAAACTTCCTCCGGCAAATGAAATAAATCAACTTTTGTGAGAATCTTACTACTGAGATAGCTACATGTAAAAAGCAATCTACAGGCATTTTTTGGGACAGTTTGTTTGGTTTTGCTTTGTTTTATCTTTTTCATTAGAAGCAGGTGGTTGGGTATAAGGCCAGCTGGAAATAAAAATCTGTATTTATAGCATCAGAATGAGGAAAGAGATGGCATAGTCAATAAAATGCTCTATGTTGTTTCGGCTTAAATTGAAGCATTTTTAATCTTTCTATACTAAAATAGGTTATAGAAATGTTAATTTGATTATCTGCATTTATTCAACTGCACCAAAATCATGAAGCAGAAGTGTTGCAGTAACAGACTGAAAACAGATTTTCTACTGTAGTCAGGCAGCATAAATCAGGAGAAACCCTCTTGACATCATTCTGTTGCTCCTGGTTACACTAGAAATTTGATAAATGAATCTAGGTTTTTTGCTTTCTACTAAGCAGGCTGTAGCGGAAAATAACTTATGTTTTAATTATTTTGATCTTGTGTCATTTTGTGCCTTTTATTCTGGATTGCTTTAATATTTAAAGTGCTAACTGAGCTGCAGAACATGGTAATATACATTCTGGGAAGAAAAAGATAAAAGGCAAATGGAAATCTGTGATTTTAAAGAAGTCTGCCTACTTCTACTCAAGGCATTTGCAAGTCAGAAACATCACCTCCTCACACTTAAAGCCAAAAACAATGGCTTTAAAGCATTGTGCATAAGCAGCTGCAAAGGCATTTATGAAGATGGTGGTCAACTTGTACACGTATTAGTAATTTTGGTATTTCAGAAAACAAACTATTATTTCTTCTTAAAGAATTCATTCATGTCATATTGATACTATAAACAAACATTTTGGCTTCATTACACTGGGCACTGTATAAGTAGGAAGTAAATTATAACACTGATCTGTTGAGCTTACAGCCATATAGTAGGAAGTTGGCTTTTGAGCAAGTACACATGATAACAAGTCTCTCATTGTTTGTGGAGGGAATGCCATAGTGCAGATATATTAAAATATCATCACACTTACTGAAATCTGTTTGCAAGCACATGTAGTTCATATGTACGTTTGTGTGTGAAAAAATAGTAATATTTGTTTTGTTCCTTTCTTATTTCAAGTATTAAATGTATATTGTTTTTAAAAAGTGACAAGGTTAACATGAAAAATTGTGCTGTAATTTATTTTGATATATATGATCATGAGTATGGATGGGAAATGAAACAGCCTTGCTGTCATGATCCATGAAGCACGTGACAATTCAGGTTTGTCCATAAGTTTGCTTCATGTTTGAGCAAAATATGCAAATATAATGGAAAAAAAAAGAGAAAAAAAAAAAAAAAAGAAAAGAAAAAAAAAAAAAAGCTTTGTTGTCAAGACAGTTGTCCTGAATGTCATTTTTAAAGTTACTTTAGGGCTTATGTCATGATGTGTGTCATACTTATCCACAATGAAACCCAAATAAATAATTCCATGGAGTGGCAAAATTTACTTGAAAAAGTGAAGAAAATTTACATTGCTTCCCCTAATGTAGCTGATCACTTTTTTCCCCAAGGTGTAGTGTAGAAAATTAAGACAAAAGCAATGCAGTTTCCTTAACACCAGACCCGAGGTCCTTAGGGACATCTTCACAAGTTAACTTTTCAGGCCCACCCCTCTTGAACTGAGAATCTGAAGGGACACAATGAGAAAGAGAAGACTCTGGCAGGTATTTTTCACCTACTCACTCTCCTTCTTCATTGTATGAAGCCCCCAAACACAGAGAAAACCTAGGTCTCATTCAGATATACTTTGGGATTTATTATCTGTACAAAGTATCAGTCAGAAAGTGTTTCCTCACTTTCACTTGTGCAGTGTATTCAGGTAACTGATGGGGATATCAAACAGGTAAATGGAAGAAGAAAAGCACGCCACTTAGCAGCACCCAGGAGAGAACAGCAGAAAGATAAATTTCACCACCTGTGTCACTTGGAAGGCAACAAAAACTGAAAATCTGCGTCTGAAACATGGTTACTGAAGAAATCACCAGCACTCAAACACCTCTGCAATTACAAAAAATTAAGTGATGGAAAGCAGATTCTGCTGAGACTTGCCCAAATCTACCAGGTCTACATCAGAGATCAGCTTTGAAGAAGAACATAGGCTGTAATATAAACTATTGCTACTCCCATTTTTCCACAGCTAGGTACTTTTACCAACAGCTAATTTTGTTTATGGTTTCTGGGATAATCTAAATTAAGATTTATCACCCGTGTACCTGTTATATTCTAAACTAGGGTCCTGGTCTCTAGAAGGGAAAACAGTTGCTACCTCAGAAAAAGAAGGAGCAGCTTGAAATTCTGATAGATTGCTAGGACCAGAGACAGACAGTGGCTGAATCTGAGCTCTCCTATGCCCCCTGAAATGTGTCTTATCCTCCTGCATTTGCATTTGACACCTCCAAAAGATTTTGACTGGCTTGTACCACTGTACCCTCCTCTGGATCACAATGTCAATTCTGATTGTCAATTCACTCACAAATTGCCAGTGAAACTTTACTGTTGGTTTTATTATTTAAATCCACGTTATTAATAATACTTTTAATCTGATTGGCAGTCTAATATACTGCAATACTGCCTTCAGTATGGTATGAAAAAGGAGCCATTGCACCTAGCACTGCCCAAAAAACAGAGGTTTTTCCTCGAAAGATTCCTCCACTGTAAGATTACACTGTATCAAGAGGTAAAACCTGTTCCTATATCACAAGATCTATTGAGCAATTTCCAGTCCTTACAGTAGAAGAAGCTACTAGTTTTCTCCATGATAGCCAGGTAGAGAAAAACACCATCACATCAGGCAATCACTGACATGTTCATTAAAATTTTTTTTAAAAATTATAAAAATTGTAATATTTATTAATAACTCTTGAGAGACAAACACACTTTAGATTTTTAAGAGCATATAAAATTTTCTACAGTATAGTCACTTTCAAAAATTTTTAAGAATATTTATACTATTGTAGATCCACTATAGAGGATTTGCCACATAGTTAGTAGCCCTGTATTATATAATACACATATCTTTAAACAAAAAATCTTGGCATCAAACTTTATTTTAAGAAATGCCTGGGTTTAGTATTTTTATATTTTTAAAAGTTGATGGGAAATTGAAAATCCCACTACTTACCAAGTAAACTCAATTCACAGAGACTGAATTATTCTCATATGAGGGAATGGCCACAGTGAATTTTCTGCATTATAAAACCTTCCCACATGCAGCTGTGGATGACATGTTATTAAAATAAAAGGGGCTTTTTTCATCTCTGGTACTATCTGGAACTGGGAGAGGCTGGTAATTCATGCGCGGAAAGCACAAATAAAGTATGAAAGTAGTAGATTAAGAAACACAGAGTTATTGCAAAGGAATTGGCCTTTCTGTTTACAGGCTCAGTAACAGTCTGAGAAATTTAGTCTATATTCCTTCTTTCCTAGATGCAGGAAATTCCTCATGGAAACTTCATTTTCCCTCTCTTCTAGGAAGGATAAGTTTCAGCCTAAGTAATCACTGGGAAATAAAATACAGTAAGAAGTTAGTAAAATGCAGGACTGGATATTAAAGATGAATAGCAATTAAAATTTACCTAAAAATTATATTACATTGGTACTTAGCACATTGTCTAAGTAATTCTGGAATTATTTTGGTTTTCAGGATTTGGTTTATTAATTAATAGCTAGGGAATTCATTCAGCTAGTTAATGCTGTAATCACCAGCTGGAATATCATATTTACCTCATCAGTCCCTAAGTGGAAGTTATATTTTTCTGAGCTATTTTCCAATAACTTTCCTATTTATATAACTCAAAAGCACAAGCGATGGAGAGCACACTTATTTTATTATAGGAAGACAATGATAATAAATTTAATCTATTACTTTTGCTAAGAGAGCTCTTTGCTGTTTTTACAAAGATTATTAGATTACATCCCTATCAAAATTATTGCTACCACTGAAACCAAACATCTCACCTTAAGAATCTATTGACTTTTTATGTATCTGTGCAGTGTAGCAGTTCTAACGCACTGCAAATAACATTTTGCTTTCACATTGAACCGGCATGCCGTGCAAAGGGAGGGGTTAGAGGCAATGCAGCCTTCCAAGTTGCAGAAACATTTGCATTTTAATAGGCCTTATTGAATTTTTTGTTGGCTTTTACAGATTTGGCAGGCTGTCACATTTTGTTAAAGGATATCAGATCATCCTTGCCTGGCTTGGAGAAGGCATAGCTGTCAGTTTATAACACAAACAAAAGGCTGCAACTCAGGATTTCTTAGCTGTAATCAAGATCCTGGGCCTCTAACTCTTTGGAGAGTACAATAATATTTACCTTTCAAAAGGAAGATTTTGCCATTTCCCTAAGGGTTATAAAGCCAAGGAGTTATAGCTTGCTCATACCTGTGTGAGGAATGATAATTTTGATGGAGATTGGTATCAAAGAAAGAAAATCTTTCTTAAGAAATGTGAGCCCTGCTGCTCAAAGTGCCCCAGATGAGCACTCCTCTTGGCAAGGTGGTGACAGCAGTGGCCTGCCCTGTGGTCAGCCTTTCCAACAGTTCTAAATTAAAGGATCTTGCAGAGTAGTGGCAGTATATGAAAGAAAATTGTCATGAGAGATGCACACTAGCTAGACACTGTCTTTTATGCAGTTCAGTGGTATATTGGATGAAGGGGCCTCTTAATGCCTCACTTAAATAGTGGCTTTGCAATGCTTGAAAAACATTATTATTTCCCAAAGCACCTAAGAAATTTGTGTCTTTGCCTTTGATTATAGATGAGGAATGCTGAAATGAATGCAAAACACACATCAATTGTCAAGCATCACACCAAGCACTCAGACTATTACTACCGCAAAAACATTTGTTTGGTCTTTATACAAAACTACCAAAACTAAGTCACATAATTTCTCCACTCTCCAATCCAAGTCTCTTGAAAGAAAACTAGTATTTCCATGTTTCCCAACTCTTAAATAGATAGAGTAACAAGCATTCACTTTTCAAATTACTGCTGCCAGTGCTTATCATAGGGAATTTGTCCTGACACAACTCTATTTGCCACAACATTGAGTTGTGGCCAGCCTCATCTTCATGTTTTAATCAAGATTGTTTTGCTAATACATGAGCCAAACATTTGGAACTTCCCCATTCCCGGCTTCTGCTTTAGAACTGAAGCCAGAAGATTTTGCTATGTATGTCAGTGAAGTATGTTTGAGAGTTAATGAATTGTTACAGCCTTGCTTCCATCAGTCACTGGAAACTATTTCTTCATATGGGCCTATCTGGCATGATTAAAAGTAACAACTACTTCTTGGGAACAAGATTAACCAGTGCCTCCATTTTATCTTTCAAGACCTCCATCCACATTCAAGGCACTGGAAGATGTGTGTCTAAGTCATTTAGAACTGAAGAAAATATTTGATAGATGTGCCTGTCATCTTAGAGAACTGCATACAAAAAGGTATGTGAGAAATCAGTTTGTCCTTTAAGGGTTAAATTACTGAAAATCTAAACCACTATAAACAAAAGTAGGTGTGCATTAAAAAAAAAAATTGCTCTGGTGGGTGTTATGCTGTAAGAATAAAAGTCAGAAACATGAATAAGAGGCAAACTTGTTGATGATAAAATTATTTTCTCAATGTAATAAAATGCTCCCTTCAGATCATAAAATATCCTCCTTTCAGTATATAAACACAAGGATTGTCCCCTCTCTTCATTCAAAGAGGAGATCTACAAACCACCTGATTTCAGTAAAAATACTTTCTTAAAATGCATTCTGTTATGTTCAAAACATCAACCCTTCCTGGATTTTCAACAGCTGTCGTAATTGGTTTTTTCATAGAAATCAATTTTAATTGTAACATTGTTCTGCTACAGGCCTACTGTCTTTGTCCTTCTGAATTGTCATTTACTTAAATGAAAAAATAAAGGCTTGAAAGTGCATTGTTGTGATTGATTTCTATGTTTCAATTATCTTATCACCAACAAAGTTATGAATTTCATCTGTTGAGGCACAAAGAATACTTTCCTTGAAAATAAAAGGAAAAAAAAAATAAAAACCCATTACTGTTTCACTTGTGGTTTTTTAAGACAAAATTTTAAGGTTGTCATTCATCAGTTCTCTGCTATAGGTTTGGAAATATGCATAACATTTTTTGTGAGTACATTGCTTTAAAAGAGAAAAGATTTTTCTTAAATATCTTAATAACATTGCTTTGTCTGCATATACAATCTAGTTTCTCTGCATATACAATCTAGTTTCCCCCAGCTAGAATAGTATGTGCCATGAAGTATCACCTCTCAGTCTGTCCTTTCCACACACTTTCTAAGCAGGGTGTGATTGGTAAATTCCACAAGAGATGTTCCCATTTAGTCCCAGGACCATTAAATGCTTGCATTTATCCCAGCACCTTCTTCCCAGTCAAGTGTGGGCAAGGTGGGTCTGAGTGCTGAGGAGCTGCTGGTCTAGACTCTTTTAAATGGTCCATTCCACACTTCAAGCCCTTTTTCGGCTATCCACTTCTACTTTTGTGCTCATCATTGCCAAAGAAGAGATACATCTGCCGTCACAGGTGGAAATAACTTTTCTTTGCTGTGGAGATGAACATACCCTCAGCCATCAGCTAGTCCTGTGTTCTGTTAAGGTGCTTACACTTCTGGGCTCAGGGCTCGTGCTGAAGTTTGGCTTCCAGACAACAGTTGGAACAGCTCCAATGGCAAACAGCCTATGGGGAGGGCTGCTAGAGTGGCATGGTAGGCACACAGGATCACCTGAGGAGGAGACCAGCCTTGCGACGCGTATTTGTGAGCCACTGAGTGGTTTCTAACAGCAAAACCACTTATCAAAAGGAAGTGAATGCCAGAGGGCATTTAACCCTAACAGGGCTCTGGGACAGCATAGCCAAGTCCTTGGTGACAAGTACAAAACAGAAAACTAAAAAATTAGGGGAGAAGTGCCTTGCAGGAAACCCCAGCAGAGTAAGCATTGTTGCCATGACCCATTGCAACAGAATGAAACCATGAACTGAGCCACACTCAGCACTCATCCCAGGCACTGGCAGACTGTGTCCAGCCTGGTTCAGCCTGAAATTAGCTAAGTATGTGTATATGGCCTGAAGAGCCAAGTCTGCCTTTAGTTGGTGCTGATTCCTGCTTCAGAGGCAGCTCTTTGTGCCCACCCTGAGAGCTGTTCCCTGAGTTTCCCTGGCGCAGGCAGGAGGCATTGCAGGACACTGGCAGCAGGGTGAGACATAGTGGCCATTAGCAAGCCAGAGTGGTCTCTGTGAGAGCCTGCCTAACCCATTAAGTTCTCAGTGCAAGTAAAAGCTGATTTCAGAGCACGACACAATGCCTCCACAGAGCCAGTAAGCAAGAGCTCCCAGTCACCCAAAAACCCACAGCTGTCACTACCCCATGGCCTCCCTGACATCCTCTACACAGTGTACACCATTCCCAGCGAGCAGGGGACTGCAGGGATCTGGCCCAGAGCTGAAATGGGTGGCCTCCAGCATGACAGCTGGACCGTCCTTTTCCACAGCCATCCTGATATTCTCAGCCGGATGATTCAGCTGGAGCTTGAAGAGGTCTGTGAAGCCAAATAATAATTCACCCTTTGTATCTCAGATCTCCCAGACAGTTAAGGCTGGTGCTCTTTAAAAAGCTCTTGTAAAGCTCTGCCTCCATTGAAGAGATAAATACTATCTCAATAATCCCTGTAGAGATTCACTGGTAAGAAGTGATACCTTTTTACCAAGAAAAAGAAATTGTGGCTTTAGAGTACTGTAAAGGTAAAGGACAAAGATGTACTCAAAGAGGCCTGTGGAAGAAATAATTTTATAGCACAAAGGCCCAGAGCAAGTTGGAACACAAAGGTCAACTGGAGTGAGAACAATCAAAGCTAAGTCTTCTGTGCTCCAGAACAAGGAACTGTAAAACATAAATCCTGTTGCTGTTATGAGAGTGCTGGAGGTTGTCAAGTAACTGCATATTTCTGGTCTATATGTATGACAGTATTTTTTAAGCAGGTGGGGCTTTATGCCACTTAGATACACAGAATTGCCTGATTTCACATAAAAAAGAGATACAACACAGGCCTTGCATCCAGTGCACAACTAACACAGTTACAGCCCTTATCACCCACAAATATTCACCCTGCACCTCTGCTTGAGGTTATGCACAATTTTCTTCCAGAAAAGATAATACGATCTTTAGAAGATCAAGACCTTATGGATACATTTTTAATACCAGGAATGGTACTGAGTGGTATTGCAATACTGCAACAGTTTTCTGTTACAGCTTAAATCTAGGTTAAGAAGGCAGTATATTGGATTTCTTAATTATATTTTTAGTGACACCTTGCATTCTCATCGGAACATCTCAGAAATCAGCCAGGTCTTTCTTATCCACGACTGCAACGCAATAGTGGAAGATCATTAATGCTCTGTCTTGTAATTCATGTATCTTCCTGTGTTTGATATGCTTCATTGTTGCTGTGTCTTCTTTGTTTGTAACTTTTTAGATATAAGCATACTCTAGATCAAATAAAGGCAGTAACAGTCTTTATTAGTTTAATCCCCCTGAGCTCTTTACAGGCCTTCTGTAGATATGTGACTGATAGCTCATGTAGAGCTCCTCTTCTAGAAAGGGCCTATGAACACCATTCAAGATAGTCCTTGCTTTTATTCAGGAACAGCTTGCCTTAATTTAATTTTTATACTTCTTTGGCTTTCAGCAGCCAGAATCAGGAAATCAGCTTCCCTTTTGAAAGACCACTAGGTGTATTTTGGTTTTTTTAATGATAAAATACTCACTTTTGATGAGAAGAGCATCACATTGCAGTCTGCATCACACCATCTTAGCATGTAAGGAAGAAACCTCAGCCTTTCTCAGAGTGCCCTAACACATGGCAAGGCAATTAACCATGCGTGCACCCCAGTCACCTTCTCAATATGATTTAGGAGATAAGCAGTTATGCACCACTTGTCAGCACTACGTTAAGTTTCATCTCCAATGTTTACTTGTTTCATAGTCAAGTCTCCCACCACTATCCTTCCTAAATTCCAAGTACTCATTTCTATAATACTCATTTGTCCAAGCCAATAACTTTCTGTTGCCTGCTGGTACTTTGGTACACTCCCATCACTGACTGCAAATGATCTTTTGCTGATAGCAGCCTTATTGCCCATCGTGCTGATCCCTCTCCACAATTTTTTGCATTTTTATCCTTGGTATTATTGTGTCTAGATGTAATTCTTATATTTAGAAATTCATTAATATTCAGAGTTTGTGCACTGTACAATGTACTTATTAAATAATGAGCACATAGCATGCAGAACTCCTACTTTCTCTCTTATGTTAGTTAGAGGTGGTTGTGGCAATCATTAGCAAATTAAATAAAATTTTTATTACATATTCACCACACATGCCTTTGAAGCCTGTACATGTTGTGCCATGAATGCATAACTAGCACAGGGAACACAGACCAGAATTCCACATGTCTTTCTTTGGGACTTTATGACACCTTTGACTGTAAGAAAAACCTCACTTATCTCCAGTCAGCAAGAAATTCAATTGAATTTGAAATGTCAAATGTAAACACTTACAGGATGCAAGGCTTGAGTATAATTGTAACTGTGATATTTAGTTATTGCCTATAACAAACGTTTGTATACATCAATTTAAATTGTAGCAGAGAATGCAAAATTCTGAAATTTAATTCAACTACTTATGAACACTGCGTGTGCTATAAATTGACTCTGGGAACAGCATTTGCAGTTATGGGTCCCACTTATAAAAAAAGATAGACACAATTTTCAGCTCAATGCCTTGCTAAAGTTTTGACTGTGTATAACATCCAGTCTGTAACTGTTGATTTCCTCCTGTTAGCAGAAGAACTATTAGGTTCCAGTCATTTGGAATAAATTCCAAGTAGATTTTAGAAAGGATTGGATGTGGATAGTGTATTGGGTTTTCATGGCAAGGTTTTGATGGCAAGATAGCACTGACAACTACAGAGATGTTGATTTCTTTGAGAAGCTGCTAGAAGCTGCCCCTGTATCCAGTGGAGTCAATGTCAGCCTGCTCCAGGGCAGACTTGCTGCTGGCCAAGGTTGAGCCCATCAGTGGCAGTGGCACCACCTCTGGGGTAATATAGAATAGAAGGGTAAAAAACTCCATCAGCTTCAGCCAGAAGTGGAGGGAGAATATCTGACAGGAACAGCCCTTTGGGCACCAAGGTCAGGGCAGGGGGGGAGAAAGTGGTGCAGGTGCCAGTGTCAAGATTCCCCTGCAGCCCATGGTGAATGCCATGTTGAGACAGCTCTGCCCCTGCAGCCCACGGAGATGCACAGGGGTGCAGAGATCCACCTGCAGCCCATGGAGAACCCCATACTGGAGCAGGTGGATGCCTGAAGGAAGCTGTGACCATGTGATAAACCTTCATTGGAGCAGGCTCTAATGACCAGTGGCCTGGAGAGCTGTGGCCTTGTGGAGAGATGAGCTCACACTGAAGCAGGTTTGCAGGCAGGATTTGTGCCTTCACAAAAGACCCCACAATGGACTGCTACAGCAGTTCATGAAGGATTGTGGAAATGACTCGCATAGGAAAACTTCTTGTGTCCTGTGAGAGGGACCCCATGCTGGCAGAGGGGGAGGGTGTGAGGATTCCTCCCAGAGAGGAGGAAGGACGATCAAAGACGTGAGGTGAACTGACCACAGTCCCCATTTCCTATCTCATTCATTGCCCTGCTGGGAGGGAGCAGGTAGAGAAAATCAGGAGTAAAGTTAAGCCTAGGATGAAGGGAGAGATGGGGGGATGGGGGGGAGGGTGGTGGGAGATGGTGTTCTTAAGGTCTAGGTTTACTTCTCATTATCCCATTCTGGTTTGATTGTTAAGAAATTCAGTTAATTTCCCCAGGTTGAGTCTATTCTGCCCATGATGGTAATTGGCAAGTGATCTCTGTTCTTAACACACAAGCCTTTCATTATATTTTCTTTCCATGTCCAGAAGAGGAGGTGAGTAATAAAAACACCTTTGGTGGGCACTTAGCATCCAGCCAAGTTCAAAGCACGACGGAGAGAATCCATCAAATTATCTTGTAATGTATTATGATTGAATCAGTGTAGGATGACTTTTGTTTACCTGAACAACCCTTAGGAGATTCACTCACTGGTTTCTCTTACTGGTTTCTCTTCTCATTGATCAACATTCCCTATTTCGTTACACAGAATTATAGTCACAAATGGCACTTTACTTCTCTATCAATTTAGAATAATACCTTGCATTTAATGTTGTGAATGCACATACCTTAAGGTTCAGTAGTCACACTTTTCTGGCTGAAAGCACACCACTTTCTCAGCTTTCCCCACCAGGCAGTTACCCCTTATTTCATTCATAACAACAGCACTGCCTGCTTGTATATATACCATTAAACATGTTTTCCAATTTGGATAGTTTTAAGCAAACAGTATTTTCACAGCCTCAGCTACTGATATATCTACTGCTGTTTGATCATTTCCCCTAAAAACAATGCTGCTGTCAGGCTGGTACCTCTGTTTGGTTGTCCAATGAGTCTGGCTTCTTAAAAAGCTGCAGGGGATTTTAGATTCCCCGGACTGTGAAGCAAGGCCCCAGACCACAGCTACAGCAGGTCTTCATCAATCTGCATATCTGCACCATTCACTAGCCCCCTAGTCTCTGCTCCTGTGAGTCTGTAAAGCACAGCATCCTTCTAAACACTTCCTAGCATCACTGCTTTTGGCAGAAGTCTGTCATAGGCTTGTGAACACTCAGATCATCATGTATGTAAATTTCAAATGGATCATGCCCCTGATTTTTTAAAGTATTGATGGCAGGTTTGGTTTTTTATTGGCCTTTTTTTGGGGTGGTTTGGTTTTTTTGGTTTTGATTTTTTTTTTGTCAGTTTGATTCCTGGAGGTTGTTTTAATGGCAGAAGGAATTAAGAACTTGCTGCTTTTAACAGACTCACATTCTGAATAAATTTGTAATGGACACTAGGGAAGAATAAATCACAGCATCACAGAATCATCAAGATTGGAAGAAACCTTCAAATTAACCATCAATCCACTACCACTAAAATTTGCCTAAACCACGTACCACATTCAGACATCCCCAGAGATGGTGACTCCACTACATCCCAGGGCAACTAGTTACAATATCTAACTACTCTTTCAGCCAAAAAAAGTTAATTCTAAATATCTAATCTGAAATTTCCATCTCACTACAACCTCCATTCAGGTAGGTGTGGGGGCAATGAGGTTCCTTCCATAAGTCTCCTTTTCTCCAGACTAAACAATTGCAGTTCTTGCAGCTGCTTCTCATAACACTTGTGCTTCAAACTCTTCAGCAGCTTTTCTGTCTTTCTCCAGAAACACTCCAACCCCTCTAGGTCCTTTTTGAATTGAGGGGCTGGGAACAGGACATGGGACTCTGTACTGGGGTGACAGTGCTTTGTATCCCAATCGTGTCTGTTCATGCCTGGCAGAACCAACCTGGAAGGATTGCTGTGTCTACCCTTCCCCCCATCGTCGGCCTTAGCTAAGCTAGCTGGCTTTTTGGCTTTCAGCTTTGCTACAGCTTCGCTCCTGCTAGCTAGGCTTGCTTTGCTCCCGCTTGCTTTTGCTTTTTTTTTTTCTTTTTTCTTTCCTTCTTCCCTTTTCCTGAAGACTATCTGAACTGGCTCTGGACCTGGTCTGGAAACATCAAGGACCGACACCGCAGTCTGCATCTGCGAGAGAAGCTTGGCACCCTCCCCAGCAGAGACTTCCTGAGTTTGCCCATTCTCACTTAGACTGGTGAAAATGTTTTTGTCATCTGGGACTCTTTTTCTTGTGTTGGGGAGTGAGTTTTTTTTCTGTTTGCTAATAAACAGGTTTTTTCCACTTTTCCTCTGAGGAAATTCTTCCTGAACCTGGGGGGGGGGGGGGGGGGGGGGGGGGTTGTTGTGGGGGTTTGTTTTCTGGTGGGCTCCCTTTGGAGGTCTTCCCCTAATTTGTCCTAAACCAGAACAGACTCAAAGATGCTGCTTCACCCGTGCCAATACAGAAGGACAACCCCTTCCCTGGCCCTGCTGGTCTCAGCATTGCTGACACACGCAAGGGTGCTGCTGGCCTCAACCACCTGGGCACTCTCCTGGCTTGCCTGACATTCCATCTTTCTTTCCATGTCATATGTAGTAAGTATGGGACATGGTCTTCACACAGAGTATCTAATTGAGCTGTGCTTTCTGTCTTCTCTCTGCAAGGACTTTGAGAACTTTTGCTGGTTTTCTTTCATTTGAGACCCTTATTTTCCTGTAAACAAGCAAACATTAGATAGAGAGGCAGAAAAATAGTAGACATATGCCCTGTATAAGCATGATCATTTATGAAATAGATAATCTGATTTTTCCAGATCAGCCTAAAAATTAAAATTTAATCCAGAAGGAAAATAAACCAGTAGCAACAAAGCCATCTCCCATACTCCTGTAACCCGCGTAGATTACACAATAAGGTAGTGTGTTATCTGTTTATTACAGTACCCAGATTAGCAGAACAAGTGGATTAGCTCCAAGAGAGCAAAAAAAGACTTGAGAATAATTTTGAATTTATCTCAGAGGCTTAAACCTAATAATCTATCTCTCTTTAGCTGTATAATGTCTAAAAAGGATTCAACTGCTTGGGCAGCTTTAATTGCAATACCCACAGAAATTAGCTCCAAAAAAATCTAATCAGGTATCCAAGAAATGTCTTCTACTAATGGCTTCATCTTCATAATAGTTTCATTATTATGATTATCTCGCATAGTTGCATGTGTCCTTTCCCAAGTAAGAAAATGATCTTTTTCCAAGAAATTCTACTGTGATATAACTTTGCTGTAAATAGACTGAATCATCTCCCTTTTGTTTCTCAGCCTGTTAATTTTATAAATAAATGTAACTGTCATTTGTAACTGTTGTTTCTTTTGGATGTCATGAATCAATGCTTGCACTTTTATTTTTACTTTAATCCATTTTGTGCTGGATGTGATTTAAGGTTTCTGGATAGCAGCCCATCTACTTGGCACACAATACTGTGAACCTGCCATCTGGGTTTCCCAGCACAGCACTCATCTGAGGACGGGAGACACGAGCTTGGTGGTAGGAAATGCCTGCACCCATGAGCAGTAGTGACGACTGCCATGACTGCTGGTGATGCTGAAGGCCTGCTACCATGCAGTGAGGTACCAGGCAGCTGGGCTGATGTTAGAGGATTACTGCAAAATCATCAAAACCCTCTCCTTGCTAAATGTTTATAGCTACTCATCTATCTTATAGCTCTGTAGGCCCGAGGAGATGAGAAAAGTAGGGAATCGCTGTAGAAATTTCACTGAAGGAAGGCAATGCTACCACAGATCATCTGAACGTGCTAGGTATTATTGGAATTCAAGGCATTGAGGGAAGTGAAGAGTGGTAGGATGCCTCTGCCTACACAGTTCTGTTCTAGCATGTTGTGACATGCTGTCTTCTATTTACAGTCTCTCTGATACCCACAGTTTGATTTTGGCAAGATCAAGCTTCAGGATGGGATTAGGATGGTTGGGACAAATTTTACAGTGTAAACCACACAAAGCACTTTCCACTTAAGCTTGTTTCTTTTGCCGATGGCCATTTTCACCTTGAAAGAACATCAGTAGGAAATCCAAGTCCCTTCTGACTGATTGGCTGAAAAAGAGTATAACACCTGTCAAGAAATATTTTGCTGCTCACCCTTTTGCGTGCTTATGAATCCTCACTCTTGTACTCTCACATGAATAAGTACAGCGTTTAATACATATGTGCATGCTGTTTTCTCCCACTTGAATTTACATTTATACATATCCTATGTATTGGACAACATTTTAGAGAGGACTGTACAGTTGTGGAAGTGAGATAATCCAGAGATTCCCACTTTTTTGCACTCATTTTCTCAAGTTATGGTTATATAAACTAGAACTGAGTAATGTCGTATTCTGTACCTCTGAGTCCCATTTTCTACTCTTCTCTGAGCAAAGAAATTCTCTTCATATTTTTTCTGCAAAACAGTAATTCCATATTAGTTGTCTAATTATAGTTCAATATAATAGCATTTCCTAATGCATGATCACATCAATACATTTCCCATTATGATTAATCTGATGTACCTTCTGAAGAAAAGTATTTGACTTTGCCAGTCTACTGTGGAGGTTTTCTGGGTGAAGAATTCAGTGTCTGAGCCACTGATTTTCCCACTTCACTACACATACAATATTTTCATAAATACCAGTACATACACAAAATCGTACGGAGATTTTTTTTAATGCAGTCATTAAAAATCATAAGAATGTACTGAAGACTACACCTAAAAATGGACCAAAAATCTTTGAAAAATCTTTTTGATATCAAGTAAAATTATTGGGATTTTTCCCAATGATTCCAAAATTTAGTGACTAT
>WBND01001264.1:100969-111998 GCA_013398595.1 Tychaedon coryphoeus
TCTGTACCACAGGCTGCAGGGGAATCTCAGCTCCAGTGCCTGGAGCACCTCCTGCCCCTTCTTCTCCACTGACCTTGGCATCTCCATGTTGTTTCCCTCACATGTTCTCACCTCCTCCTCTTCTGTGACTAGAAAAATTAGCACTGTGTGCCCCACTTGGTATTGATTTTCTTCTTAAATCTGTTATCACAGAGGTGTTGCCAACCTCTCTCACTGGCCTGGTTTTGGCCAGCAGCATGTCCATCTTCAGAGCCATCAGCCATTGGCTGTGCCAGACACGGTGGAAGTTTCTACCAGCTTCTTGCAGAAACCACCTCTGTGGCTCCTCTGCTACCAAAAACCAGGCTGAGCAAAACCAGTACAGGGGGTAGAGAGTAAGCCAGATGTTCCAGGGCTTTGTTAGTTTTACAAACATTGAGTTCCTGTGTGCCAGAACTACTGATTTTAATATTCTTGTTTTACTATCAGCAGACACATTGCTTTTGGCATAGGACTTGCAATCCTTGCTTGAAACAGTTTTTATCAGTCATTGTCTGGTGTATTCACTGGAAGCTGCTTCTGCCTCACTTTGCACAGTTGCACCTGGCAGATGTCTCCATTTCTTAGTGAAAAGAAAGCTCCTGGCTCTTCACAGTTGTCTTCTCACTGAACTTAACTCAATTACCCTCATTTGTTTTGAACAAGAACAGCACCATTCCTTGTCAAAATGCATGGCTCCTGAATTTCAATCTGAATTTATTTCTTGGAATGGTTATCAGTGGTGTCTGTTAATCAATTCCTGTCAGAGACAATTATAAACAACTTACTCTAAATTTGAAAGCTTTTTGTGCAAATGAAGAACTATAATTCTACATCAAGAAAAATATATTCTAAATCCAAACAAATGGTGCTTTGTGGATGTTTCACACAGCAGTTATGATATAGTCTCAGACCTGAAATTACCTTCTTCTCCTCTGAAAAAAAAAAAAAGAATCTCAAACAGCTAGCAACCATTGAACTAGCTGGTCAATCAGTTTATCAATGATGTGAACATTACAGTTGGACACTGGAGAACTTAATATTTACTCTCAACTCTGTTATCAGGAAGCCCTGCCTGGCATGCAGTTCTGGTGCCCCCAATAAAAGAAGGACATGAAGCTGTTGGAGCAATTAGAGAGGCAGGCACAAGGTGGACAAGGGGACTAGAGTGCCTCCAGTATGGAGGAAGGGTGAAAAAGTTGGCACTGTTTGGCCTGGAGAAGGTTGTGGGGAGACTTCATAGTGACCTTCCAGTATCTCAAGGGTCCTACAGGGAAGCTGGTGAGGGACTTTTTGTCAGGAGCGGTAGTGGTAGGACAAGGATTAATGTTACTCACTGAAAAAAGGGGATATTTAGGTTAGATACACAGATAAAATTCTTTGCTGTGGGCAGTAGGCACCGGAACAGGTTTCCCAGAGAAGCTGCAGATGGCCCATCTGTGGAAATGTACAAAGCCAGGTTGGGTGAGGCTCTGAGCAGTCTGGGCCGGCGGGAGATGTCCCTGCTCATGCAACTGGGACTAGGTGGTCTTTAAGGTCCCTTCTAAACCAAATCACTTAATGATTCTATGATAATATAGCAGATGTAAAAGCCAGCTGAAATGTCCACTGCACAACAATGCAGAGCCTTTTATTTCCCACCTGTAAATTCTGTTTGACAAAGGGCACTGTGGGGAGAACAGCATTCTTAAACGCCTACAATGAAGTGTATTTCTAACTCTTCAATGAGGTCAGATCGAATTCCTCTTCATCTGTCAGTCAGAGAAGTGCATTGTTAAAACCAATGCACTACCTACAGCAACACTCTCTTGGACAAGGGATTACATGGAGAGAGGATAGTGGATTTCCTTTTTCCTCCACCTGAAGAGGAAGGGCAGGAGAAATAGCAGAAGAATATCTGCTTTTAAAAGGAAAACTGCTAAATCAATAAAGTTACATCTGACTTTCAACAATGAAAAAGGGAACATGAAAAAGGGAACATAAAAAAGGAGGGATTTGGTTGAGGTTTTTTAAGTGCTTCATTCTCCTTCATTGCTTCCACACAGCGTGGGAGTACCCTGCAGAGGAAACAAATCTGCTTGTGAGAAAGAAGCATGAAACAGGATAAGACATGGAGAAGTTCTGCTGCTTGCTGTTGAGGGGTTGTGGTTCATGCAGAGGAACTGCTGAAAGCAGGATGAAGTAGGCAGGTCTCAGAGGAGAAGGGAAAGGTACTTTCTAGCCTCTGGAATTGACTAAGCACTGTGCTGCAAGGCAGAAAGCCTCTGAGCTGTCAGGATTCATGCCAAAATGCAAGATATTTCTTCTAAAGGGACACAGTGAATTCAAAACAGTACATGTGAACCCCTTCTATTTCTAGTCCACTGCAGCACATGAGCAAGACTTTCATACACTTATTGAGAATCCTATCCTACGTTCTAATAATACTGCTTATACACAGTAGTAGTTTCATTTAAAATTCTTTTGATCTCCATCAGGTTGCTCCAAAATTTGGGCAAAGTTGACTGGGACTCACTGCAGACTTGGACAGCCATGACAACACATGGCAAGACAGGGGTGAATTTTGTGGGAGAGACTCACATTGCAAGGGTTCAATTTATGTAAGGGCATATGTCGTGTTGAAAATGGGCCATGGCTGCAGGAGAAGGGGCTGGAATAGTTCTTGTACATGTCTGCAGTCGCTAGAATGGAGTCCAGTACAATTCCATGGTGATTGCCTGACAAGGATCACCAAATCAAGCTCTCAGCCTTGCACAGGATACCCCAAAGAATCACACCATATGCCCAAGAGTATTGTCCTAATTCACTTGGGAACCTGTTCCAGTTTCTCAGAAGAATCTCTGAGTTGAAAAAAACCTTTTTTTTTTCACTCAGGTTTAAAAGATCCAAACCATTTCTGCAAGGCTTTTGGAAAAAAAAAAAACTTTCTAGGCTAAGTTCTTCCCTGCATTTGCAGTGATCATTGGCCTTGCAGACACTTCTGGAATACTGAAGAGGTTAACAGATGTTAACCTGCTCATCAATTACAGCAGTTTTAATCATCTGAGTTACAAGAATGTGTTTTTCCTGGAAAATACGGTGCACTCTACTTTTATGGAATGCTAAAGCCTAGTCATGTCATCACCCAATTGTGCTCTTCTTAAGATAGTCAGTAATCCCTTCTTCTCTGATCTTTTCCCCTAATGGCTTTTTCACTCAAATACATGTATTATGCTCCTTATTTACACAATTACGAGGTGGGAACGTCATCTGATCTAAGTCAGGGCCATGGTTTCTTCACATGGTATTTGATGAACTGATGCTTGAAGGCCAGAGAAAACTTCTTTAGTCAGCTTCTTTGACCTTAAGAGTAGCAAAGACTGTTAGATTTTCACAGCCTCTTGTATTACAAGAGAAACAAATAAGTCAAGTAGCTAGCTTAGTTTCAAGCCACTTTAGTTGAAAAAGAGAATGGGTAAGATTGTGCTAGATATAGGGATGATATTAACATAGTAATTAAGAGTTTGTACAGTGCATCTCCTTCTAAAAAAAATAAATGTCTTCTAAATTATCGCATATGCCCAAGCCTATGATTGCCCCTTACAAACACAGAGGCATTTGCATGCCACAACTATTTCAGTCATGGTGCAAATGAAGTTGCCATTTTGCCATTTTAATATGATGTCATTATGTTTCCATATTTGCCACTTTTGTCTCCAAATTTTCAATTTTCACCTTCTGACTGGAAACAAATTACTTTTGGTTACATGGCAATATGTTACAGAGAAAATAAAATTGAACAAAAATTAGATTTTTATTTTTCTAGGGACATGCTCCTTAGCTATGTGCAGCTTGAATGTGCCTCTGAAGGAGGAAAAAATTTTTCTTGAAAACTATTCCCTTGTCATATGCTTTTCCTCCAACAAATTAAGATTTACGGAGAAGTCAATGAACAGATTATAGAATAGCAGGAGTATCAGATTTATGTTCCTGGCCCTTTTTGTTAAAAAACTACTCAATTTTTTGACATGAATGCAGCTGAAAAAACAAGGTGGTTTTCAGGTGTACTGAATTGACTGCAATTCACTAGACTATAAACGATGTAGATGATAAAACAATGACAACATTCAAAAGCCTCTGCCTCAAAACACAACCTGGAAAACACAATTCAAAGGAACCAAACCAATTTTTCTCTTCTTATCTCCTTCACTTCTTCCCAGCACTGCTTCTGCATGGAACTTCAGTTGGAAGTCTTTTATGTGCTGGACATCTCCCCAAGCAAAAAAGTTTGCTTGTGTGCTGACAGGAAAAAAAAAATAGAACAAAAAAGTAGAACTGTAACAGTCTAGCATGTATGGAAACTCCCAGTGTACAGCTACATGAACATGACACTCATCATGTATAATATGTAATAGGTATATGCAAAATGATACTTTAGCAGCTCCTGAAAGCAGTCCATTTTGAAAATAAGGTAAATAATATAAAATATTAATCAGACTGCTCAAAATGTACCCTGACAAGCAGTGTTTAACTCTCTTCAAAATTATTTATCTTAAATTACTCTTTTTTCTACTGGAAATTTAAGCTATACATAAATAACATGTTTAAGTATTCGAGTAAATTTCATTCTCAAGTAATCAAAGAGATTACTGCTGGAGATGAGAATCACCATGAAGAGAGCATAAGGCTCAACATGTATCTGCAAGTTAGTCAATCTGTGTGTGAGAGGAAGCCACAGAAATTTATTCAGGCTTCTGCTTTAGTTCAGAGAACCAGCATGAGTTATGCCAGAAAGCAAAATTCAGCCTGGATAAAGAGTGTTGGCAGCTGTCTCAGATAATAATAGATCGATTTATGCATTTTGAGAAACAGTCTCTGGAAGACAGGTATACAGATGTTATTTCCACATTTCAGCAGGTTTTTAGGGTTTTTTAGTTTGTTTTGGTTTTTGTTTGGTTTGGGGGTTTTTGGGGTTTTTTTGTTTTGGTTTTTTTTTGGGGGGGGGTTTGCTTTATTTTGTTTTAATTTAGGCATATCTTTTGATTTTCTTCTTGCAGGCAAAACTATATCTTTCTTAAAATAATCTCTTTCAGGGATATGATGAGAAACGTTGTAATTTGAAGGAATATCCTGGCCAAATCCTCAAATTTTGCCTTTTTCTCCTCACCTAGTAACTGGATACTTCAGCTATATTTTCCTTGACCCCAGAGAGAGACAGTTGTCATGTTGCAGGAATCAGAAAACTCTGAATTTCAAAGGACTGGAAAAAAAAGAAGTTTCAGGAAAGAATTAGGACCACTTAAAGATGAGGTAAAGTTACAGAGGAAAGAATCAAGCATTCAAGGTTATAAACTGAGTGAATTCTCAAATCACCCACATTTGCTGCAGAATGATATTCAAGATGCCACTTTGCAAAGCAGTGAGTGGTGGTGCTGAGATAATATCTCTGCATTGGGTCTCATGCAGAGTTTTCTGGTTTATTTTTCTTCCCACGGTAATGGATCAATAATGAAGATAGCAATGAAGAATTCTCCAAATGCAGGATCTGGACAGAAAATTCGCAATCTCGTCAACATAAAAATCAATATAAAAAACTATGTGTTACTGAACTAGTTTAAGGTTTAAAGATAAGGGCCTGAGGGTACTGTCAAAATATTAAATGGATCATTTTAGCTGTAAATTAACATTTTTTTTCTTTGACAGATATCCACAAAAATCCTTGTGAGCAGAAAAATTCTGTATTTTTTTATATCCTAAATTTCATAAATAAATATAATTGATGGTCATAATTTGAAAGAGTTACTTTAGAAAAAATATTACATTATCCCCTAGCTGTTTATAGAAATATGTAAGTCTATGCCAAAGAATTAATCCCTCCCACATTAAAATCTGTTAAGCTTAAAACTTATTTACTAGTCTAGTCAACAAGGATATGGAAATACTTTAGAATATAAAGGGGGCATACTTCATAAATTCTTTACCCCTAGATAGTGTGCAGTCAAAATCTATCAATCTTGAATGCACACTTTGATTATTTGAGAAACTGAGTGATCAAATCAATACAAAGTAGTAATACTATCATATTGTAATATACCTGCAAATAGCTGGCACTTCTGTAGTGGATTGCTAATTCTCAAAATATTTAGTAATTTCACATCCCAGGTCTTTAAAAAAATTTAGGATAGAAAGGCAATAATTCAATCTTAACTAAAAGGAAAATTAGAGAGACTGTTTATGTAGGTCTCATCATGGCAGAGTTTCTACCTGGTACTTCTCCTAAAATTTGGGGTCCAGTTAATGTGGCCACAGTACAGTAAAGAGGAAAAGTTTATACAAGAAATGCTATATTTTTTAATGCACAAGACAGTTCCTATGACCTGAAGTATATCACTGCTAGAACATGAGCTGAAACCTGACAGACATGTATTTATTAGCGCACACAAATCCATTCTTCCAAGTTTAACAATTTTCAAGTCTAAATGCTTCACTAACAAAACCAAGAATAAAATACATCAGCAACTCTTTGACTAATCTTGCCTTCTGCTCCTGATCAGAGCCTCATTATCAATATTTAAACATTCAGATAATGATACTATTATGGTTTTCACTGGTATGGAAAGGATTATAAAGAACTCATGATTGACTTTATCTCAGAGTGGTCAAATGGTCATGGTTTACAAAGGACAAAGCAGGTAAGAGGCAGAGCACACAGTAAAGTCAAATTGCAATGATCCAAAGAGTCTCTTTAATGCATCTATATAAATGTCTATGCTTGCAAACAAAGGAGTCATATAAATACAGCACTGTAACAGGAGGCTGAAAAGGTGGTTGGTCTTTGAAAAATACAGTCGTACATAACAGAGATTTGGGAAAGTATCCCCAGCCTGATATTTTGTCTTTTCCAAACCTCTCTGGTTTAAAGGGCTGAAGATGCAGTCCTCAGCTTCAGTAATAGAATATTGTTGGCCTCTTTTCTGGAAAGCAAATAATCCCCATAATGTAGTCTTTGGATCTAGCAAACATGCAGGCAGTGAAGTTTGAAAATACCATATAAATTATATAGCAGTCGGTGTCCCATTCCTTTTGTCAATGAACTCCATTAAAATCTCCTAAAATGTGTGCATGTCTACTCTAAAAACCACAGAAGCTCTTCTGGAGCCCTCCCTTCTAAAACTGCACATTAGTTTGGTGTGGCCTAAATTATTTCTTTAGAGTTCATTGCTAATTACATGAATAATTTGTGATTCCCAGTGAGGGGTTTCCCCATGGAAAATCTTTCATTTGAGCTACTGATATCACTGGGGGAAAAAAAGAAAGGGGGGGGTGACAAACTTTCATATGTTCTAGTCCTTTAAGATTTTAATTTGGTGGCGTTCATATCAGTGTCAGGTCTAAATAGAATTCCAAAACAAATGAACATACTTTCATAACAGAACTGATAAATTGAATCTTCATTGGTTTTACTAGGCTAATATATACACAGAAACCTTAAGGTAAAGTATCATCCTGCAAATATCACAATTCTTGTTTTTAATTTGGGAAGTTTGGACATACTACATCACATCATCCCTTCCTATCCTGTTCTGCAGTCAGATCTAAATTTCATCAGCTGAGCCTACAGAAACACCCCTGGTGAAGACCAAGGTGAATTCATGTTCACATTCCATAAAGCTGAAACATTTATTACATGAAACACTAATATTCATAACTTCATCAATTAGAATAATGACTGCTCCAGAGATAAAACAATTCATTCAACCACAAGATGTTTGGATAAAACTTTTAACCTTAGCAATAGTCAATACATCAGGTCTATTAATGAATTACATTATTAAAAGCAGTAAATTTCAGTACTTATATCAGCACTTGCTACTTTATTTCACTTGCTTGATAACAGATGCTGCAGAGCACGTGGCTCATCTAGTCAGAGCACCTGGACAAATCCAAGTGTAGCATCTTTCTATATCATTCATCTGTTTGTAAGTAAAAAGTTCCGCGTCAGAAGCACAAACTAAATTTCTGGTATGTCTTCTTTTCCTTCAACTCCCCTTCAGCCCCATTACTGTTTTTACTATTCTTTTTTTTTTTTCCTCCGCATTAAAAGGAACTGAGGTCATTTTGAAGGAGTTGTCAGTGAGGACTCTGCTGACCTTACTGAAGGATTTGGCTCAGTGCTGCTTGCATGTGGTGGTTCCCTTAGAATTGCATTGCTCAGCAGAAACAAAGGCCATAAAAACTTGCATATGGTGATTCGGCTGTGTATTGGGAAAACATAATTAGTATTCTGTTAGATGTGTTCTTCTACTTGTGTTGATTTTCTTTTTTGGTGTAAGTGTACACAGAACACTCACACCAGCAAATAAGGATTTATAATGAGTACAAATAAAATAATCATGAAGGTTTTGCTGGGGCTGCAAGTACTAGTGCTACAGCTGGTGGTGTAATTCTTCCACTAATCTGGCCAAGCCAAAGATCTCATTATTTTCAAATCAGCATGCACTATTAATAATAGTTTCATTACTGAGTATTGTAAACTGAGAATGGGTCATATAGCCTGCTGAGACAAAGTTACCTTCTGTCTCCCCAAACCCATCCCCACTCCACCACAACCTCCAAATAAAAGACATTTTTGTAACATATATGAACTGATAATATTAAGTTGTTCACACTCAACATTTCACCTCCGGTGCTTAAACTTTTCACTCCAGTAATAGGCTCTAGTCCCAGATGTTTAAAAGATAGGATGTGGGCCCTGGACAAGGACTGAAATGACAGCAGACTGTGGAGGAATTTCTAGTGCTTTCGAGCTGGAAGAGAGCGCTCGACACAATTGCATTGTGTAAAAACCACTATACCTGTGCTTAGGAAAATTCTGCTTTTTACACAATTGGAACAAGCCAGTGAAAAAGTACAAAATTCAGCAAACAGTCCAAAGGTAGACAAAGAATATGTAATGATACAGTTCTGTCTTCGGAAGCACAACATCTGCATGAGTGGGAGCTTATATGAAGTGTTTCTCAGTTCCAGTTTAAATTCAGCAGCTTGGTGTCATATACTTTGTTCTTCCTTTTCTAGATTAAAAAAGCTTTATGGTTGGAAATACAGCGTCACTCACTAATTCCTGAAAAACAGAATGAAGTGCTGGCTATCAAAAAATTTCTGTTAACAGCAGCCATGATGCCTGCCTCCAAAGGATACCTGTATTTCTCAGTTTAGAAAGAGTATTACTAGCCTAGGAAAAATTTTGAGCCCAAGTGAACACAAGATAAATACTAACGAGAGCAAGGAAAATTTAACATGCAGGCCTAAAGTTCAGAGGTAGAGGGAAGAATTAGACAAGTGGGAGTCAGTGAAATGAGTAATGGGATTTTCACTGTTTTAATCATTCTATAATTTCTCAAGTATTTGAGATAATGATCAGGGCTACACTATGAATGATTGCCTGTTATCTGCAAAGCACTTATAAGCTGTCCAGGGACAGATGCCTGACAGATCTGAAGGTCTTCCTTTTGCACAAGTTGGTCTGATTAATAGTAATCTGAAGGTACCTGGTCATAGATTATCAGAGATTAAATGCTGATAGCATTCTCTCTCCTGTTTATATAATTTACAATTTGATTAGTTGCTTCCCTTTTTCTGTGAGTTATAACATTATCCTTTAGAATGAAAATCTAGCAGTAGTTCTGAATCCATATCTCTCTTCTAGATGCTGTCTTTCTTCTCTGATATGATAAAGTAGAAAAACCTGTAAACCTCAATATAAATTTCAGATTCTGGATTTGCCCTTAAGGATCTGCAGAATGTCTTTACCATGAATTTCAAACAGGGACTTATAGCTTGAATTTTTGTTCTTTGGAGCCATAATTGGTGGCAATAGTAAACAAAGCAACAAATACTATGCACACTCTGTGCATTTGTGTTTGTGCAAGTTTATCTAGGCTCAGGGCATGTGACACAAGGATGAAAAGTATTATGGAGGGATTAGCGAGTATGACCTGTACATCTTTGCATGGGTCTTGGGTTGGTGCACTTTACTGGGCTGCACTGCTTAATTCAGTACCTGGTAACTGTGAAAACGTATGCCTTTTCATCTAGGCAGAGTATTTTTGACAGAGAGGTGGCTTTATCAGTGTTCATGCTACAAATGGAGAACTTCTTCGGCTGGGTTTAAGTGAAATCCGTGAAGCATAAACTGTGTTCCTAGGACAGACATGCTGAAATTGCCCTGAAATGTTGAAAAAGAAGAGTACTTATATTGCAGTAAGAATATTGAAAGAGGGAACCCTTTTCCTTTCAAGATACCTGAAATCTTTTGAGAAAGATACTACAAATATAGTATCAATCTTATATTCTCAAATGTAAGCAATACAAAAGTTTCTGTAGATTCTGAAGTATGTATTAAGCACTTCTTTCTGCAACCCTACAGAAGAAAAACAGCAAATATTCCCAGAGGTAGTGAAAGTAGTGAATATTTAACTGGGTTGCATTAGTTTGAATAGAGACTATGTTGAAACCCCAGACACACATTAATTTAATAAAAAACAATACTCTGAGAATTCAGTGAAGTAAAAAGCCCAAAGAAAATTTCTGAAGACAAAAGAATCATATTATGTCCTTTATCAAAAATATAAAGCCCAGAGTTTACTTTTAAAATTATTAAGAAAGAGCATCATGGTATAAAAGTCTGTTTTATGTGCACTTACCCTGGTTCTCCTCTGGCCAGTTAGGAGTGTTGCTAGTCCATGTCTCACCTGTGAGACATGTTGAGTTTTGTTGACTACTTGAGCAGTGGCACATATGGAGATGACATTTCCTTCCCTCTGCCACAATTTCCTTAAACTAAGAGAATATAGTATTAACTGCTCATGACAGTGGTAGGTTTTCCTCCTACTCTTCTGAGTGCAATCACTCCAATGCAACTTAATAAACCCATGAGTTACACGTATGCCTTTTCCATGTGACTAAAGGACACCTGTACATTCAGAGAAAGGGCAAAACAGAAACTCATTTGGGGAAATCAGATCAAAAGGTC
>WBND01001264.1:119354-152932 GCA_013398595.1 Tychaedon coryphoeus
GGAAACCAGATGGGAGCCTATTATCCTTTACCAAGTCCATCAAACAATGTAGGACTACAAAAAACTTGTGATTTAAGGGTCAAAGTCTTTTTCTTCTCTTGGACTTCGTTTACAGGTTAGTCTAGCATTTCCTAACCTCTTTGGTTTCGGGTCACTCCACAGAGATCTAATACAGACATATCAGAGACCCTTGAGTAGCTTTGCTTGTGCTCTTCAGGCACAAGCTTTGCCAGTACAGCAATCTGGGTGCATGCGAAGTTGTGGAAGATTATATAACAGCTTCCTTTTTCTCTCTACTGTTCAGGGATGCTTTTTTCTTTCACTGCTCCATCTTGCCTTGCTTGGAAGGGAAATCCCAGTTTTGGATGGAGCTGGCTTACTCTTCATTATCACTCTTTTAATGTCTGCACCTTTCATAACAGAACTGTAAACCTAACTGATGTGGCTGGATTGCAACAAACCTAGTTTCTCAAGAGATTCACATGAATGTCACATTTTTCTGAGCTTTTTGGCCCACCCTGGACTTCAGCAGTTTGGTGGCTATCTACTATGTTTCCCAGCCCAAAACAGCTGCAGCTTACATGAAGCTATTCCATTGCTGAGTAATGAAAAAAGGCATCAGAAATGGTATTCAAACTTCTGTTATTCATGTCATGCTGGGGCAGCTGTAAAGAGTCATTAGCAGCTACCCAGATTTGCTTTCACAGAAGCAGATGCTTTGGTTTCTTTCCTCCTTGCATAAGTATGGAGGCCTCTTTATTCTCTTTCTGATGTGATCAAGGGCTTTGAATGGATCTACATTGAGCTGTTATAAGGCACCGAGAGAGAGTTATTAGGCTGGTAGCCTAGACTGGCTGGCAAACACAAACAAAACCCCATCCCTCTGTACTGCAGTCAGCTGCCAGTCTTCAAGGGGCTTTCATGATGTTCTTTCAGCTACGTGTAAATTATCCGTTCTGCAAAATGGACTGCTCTCCTGAAGGATTAGGCAGTTTATCATTACCACATAATTTCCTCAAAGAGCTGGCTCACTGTTTCTTTTCATGTCATTAATGAGTTACTTGAGCCAAAAAGCACAGCTTGTAACTATGATTGCATGAAAAAGGCTTTGTGAAGATTCCCCTGATTCTCTCTAATAAGAAAATAGACTGGACTCAAAATGAACTTTGACCTTGAAGGACATCTTCAACATATTCCATAGCTGCATTTCAGGCAGATTTCCGTTACATGATATTTATTGGGCATGAGGTGTCCAATCATGTCTCTTGATATCCATAAAAGCCTAATTGCTGATTTGTATTGAGGGGCAAGCTGTGCCTATCACTCTATTCTCCGCATATTGTCATTTACCTTTCTGAGCTGAGAGTACACAGTCTATTTTAACTTCCAGAGTTTAACTCAGAAAAACAAAAATCCACTGGAGCTCTATGATGATTATCCCAGGTGAATAATACCAAAATAGTGTAGCAGAACTTATTGACACTTGTGAATGAATTACAATTGATTTATGTGCTTTTTCTGGGAACATATTTGTGTAACTACATTTAGTTGTTATGAAGATCTGGAGAAATTTGAAGGTTTGTAAGTTTATTTCTCTTAAACCCCAACTTTGTAAGGCCTCCATGCATATCACTGTCATGTCATCATTCTCCATAAAAGGCATACAGATACATGTATTATGGAGGAAAAATCTGAAAGATGGTCTTAGACAATCACTTTTACCTGGAATACCTTAGATTAATTTAAAAGCAAAACACAACAGCATTTTAACAACAGAATTAGAGAGAAAACTTGAGACATCACTTGCAATGCATGGAAATTCTAGATATTAATGACATTTAGTCCTGATAGGACTTAAACTGTGCAGAATTACCAAATTTTTGTGAAACAACTTTTATATTATTTTCATTACTCCACCTGATCCACATCCATAGCCTGTTTCTGTAGCTTTGGTACAGTAGCCAGTTCTCTAACTGACTATTTTAAGCCTTTATCATCTATATAACCTGAGATGGACTACATAATAATTCTTTTCTTTCCTTCTTCATCACAAGAATACAAAGCAAAAGCAAGTGCAGTTGTGCTGGTATTAGACTGTGTTGAGCTATTTTTTTAGCTAAGAGTCCGATTTTGAAGGGACAGATCACTAAAAATTAGTACAAATTACTATTACTATTACTCTTGCTATTACTATTATTATTACTATTACTATTACTATTATTATTACTATTACTATTACTGTTACTATTCCATAACATGCATGAGAAGATCCCTTCATATCTAGGTGCCCTTTGACTGCTAAAAGATCAAAATAGATTGGCATTGGGAAGTGGCCATGAGGATCTCTGTATTCAAACCTACATGAACAAGCATATGGGATATTTGATGTAGAAAAAGTAAGAACAACAGAAGTCCTTTGGCATTTTAAAGATGATCAAAATTCTCAAAGTGCTTCTTGCATAAATACAGGTTGACTTATCTGTTACCACTGAAAAGTTTTTTCTAAACTGCCTTACCATTTGTCTCACAAGGCTATGCATGGGAAAGTGAGATATAGTGTGAATCCTACTCTTGCTTTCTTTTTGAATGTATTTTCATGAAAACAATTTCATATTTGGCCAAGAAACTCATCTGCTCCTGCCATTTAATGCCTTTTCTAGAGCTAGAATGTATCTAACATCACAAATTCTTTTGAGTGGATGAGTATATATTTGTAGTTAAATGAATGAAAGCAACAATCTTAGCCTTGTACAGCCGTATTGTAATTAGAAATTATTCCGTACGGTTTATTGACAAAAGGCTGAACTTGAATCAGAAAGAAACAGGACTGGTAGAGGTGGTGTCTTCTGTTAGTCTCATCTATATTTTGAGTTTAATCATCCAGGTGAAATGGCACTACATTGTCCTTCTTTTATACTTAAGTCTCCTATATTTCCTTCTACTTTTCCCTTCCCTCTCTGCAATTACCAAAAATTGGACAAACCTGTCTCCTCTGAACAAGACAGTGGTCAAGCCCACCCTTGATGATGTAAGGATCTCATCCTGGCAGTTTCATTCAGTTGCACAGAAATCAAGATACTAACCCCAAGCCTTGGTATTTGGACAAACTCTGACATTTCTACCTGTGGAATTCCTAAATTTTTTTGTAAAATATTATTTTACAAAATGTAATATTAGTTGGGGGGGGGGGGGGTGCGGGGGAAGGACAGGGCCAATCAAGTTCCAAATGGTTCCTATTGCTGCCTTCACTGAATTTTCCAAGATCCAACGATCAGCTCTCCTGGGCAGCCATCCACTGCAGAGAAAAAGCAGCCACAACACAGACTTGGACACTTTGATGGCATGCTGCCGATGCTCAAGTACACACTGCATTTGAGAGGCTTACCAACCTACTGAGGATAGAGTCATACTGAAAAAATAAGAATGGCTTGGGTAGTAAATATTTGCAGTGTCACAGACTGACTTCTTTGGTTTTGCCAGCTCTGCAGTGCTTGCAATGTTTAGACTTAAAATTCCTTTTGTTGTTTCTTTTTGTTAGACTTGACACAGCAAGAGGAGTTCTGCCTTCTTGATTTTCAAGTTTTTCAGTGTTATGCCCTGCTCTGCTCAGATGGTTTTGAGGAAGGCTGTTTGATTCACTCTGAGCAGTGCACAGGAGAAACAACAAAATTCTCAGAATGTTCAATGGCAAGTTTTATTTGCAAACTTTAGAACATAAAGGTAGAAAAAAAGTACTTGGCAAATTTAAAACAGCATGCAGGTAGAGTAAGGCATTTCACAAACTTTAACTTAGCAGACTTAAACTTAGCCAGCTTTAACTCATCCAGACACATGGCACTAACTAACATATTGACTGGGATTTTTTAGTCTGGCCTACAATATGTTTTGAGAAGCAGTTAGGAGAAGAAAGAGAGAAAGAATAAGAGTAGAAAGGTGTCACCACCCATGGGTCAGCGATGGGACCTGATTGTTGCAATTTCAGTGTCTGCTGTTTAAAGTGATGGTCACAGTCTGGATCTGACAGGGGCAGGGGAAGCCTGCAAAACACAGAGTTCAGTGGGTTAATATACCTTCAGGTTTATGGGAACCCAGGCATCTTCTAAGACATGACGGCTGCCTCTCACATCAGCATAGCTGAGCCAGTTATCATCCATTAGAAGAGCCAGATACCTTCATATTCACAAGTAACTGTCCCAATCTGCCCCTGGGGCGGAGGGGGGAGTTTCACATCTGATCAGGTTGTTCCAGGGATGACATTGGCATGATAAAAAGCCCTATCCCACTACCTGCTTCTTATCAGCCTTCTCCCTTATCTGGCTTAAACCCCAGCTTGTTGCTAAATAAAGGTTGATTTGTGATGATCATCCTTTGGTGTTCACTCCCTCTGCCCCTGGGCTGTTACCTTACTCATCATCAGCGAAGCAGCCTCTGCCTTTTCAAAGGGCCAATTGTTTTAAGCATTGGCCATTTAACATTTCAGTCTCTCACACCCAACCCATAAGTAAAATTTGAAAAAATGCATGGAATTCTATCCTGTGGACTCAAACTCCCCTCAAATCAAAGACAAGGAGATTCCAGTTGAAATCTGAGAAGAATTTCAGTCAATTTACATGTTGATTCTATCAATATGCATGTTGATTCTTGATTTTGAACTCTTTAGGATTCTCTTTTTACACAGATGTTAGATCTAACTATCCATTTCCAAAACTGAGTAAAATAACATTATTTTTATATGATTCACTGTTAAACTTCCATCGAGAAAGTGTTAGCAAAATGCTGGAAGTCCACAAAAGGCTCTGCTTCAGGAAACTGAGAAACATCATTCACTCTCCACTGAAGCCTTTTGGTTTATAGAGAACTAGGCCTTTTATTTAGCCATCTCAGCAGCCCATATGGTGACATGATTTTCTAGGTTGCATTTTAAGCATTCTAATATTCCCTGCTAACTTCTGTGTACTTGGTAGAAATATTAACTATTGCTTCAGAGGACCAGAAATAAAATGATGCAGGAAATATTTAATAACAGCCTCTTAATTCTTCAAGGCCAGGGCTTTTGCAGGACTTCAATGAAACAGAATTGTCTCATAAATATTTTCACATTCTTGATTTAAATGGATGTTTGTTGCATGAATTATGTTCTTTACACTGTGATGCTGTGCATCTTTGATATATATTAATTTTGTCTGGTACTCCTGTGCCTTCTGGAAAGCAATTTACACCTATTCAACAAAGAGGCAAAGCAAAGCACGCTGCCTTAGGTGGGTTACATGGCTACATAATTTGGTAAACTCAGCAAGTGAAGGGCTTACTATGTTGCATCAGTAAGAAGGCTGATATCAGATGAACTGAGTGACAGTAAATGCTGTCCAGTCTGGTTGAAGTGGAAGGCAAATTCCTAATTTCCTTGCCAGAAGAGGACAAACCATTAAGTAAGAAAGAGAAATAATAAAGCATGGGTCTTCCCATGTTACCCCAAAGTGTTTTATTCTCTGTCCCCATAAATTTTGACTGAAACTGTACTGTAGATTAAAAGCCTTTAGCCTAGAGAGGGAATAATGCTTACCTGCAGGGAAACAGGGTAAGAATACATAATTGTATCCCTAGAAACTCTAAAAACTAAGAACATCTTGGAACGACAGTATAAGCTGTTCAAGCACAACAAGCATTTTTTAAATTCAGGGTGTTTCTGAGACCTTTTTATTGATTTACTATTTCGTTTAGTAAAGAAATATATCACTGTTCACTAAACCACAAAACAGAGCATCACCCCATCTATTCCTGCACAAGATACTCTAAAAGCAGATCAGTTCTAGTTCAAGTTTAATTTTTTCCTACAAATATCTTTTATTCTCCACCACATTATGTTTCTGTAAAACAGATTTTGTTGTTTTTTTAAATTAATATTGCATATCTGCTTGCTTTTTCTCTTGTCTTGTGAATAACATGAAAAAGTGGGGAATCTCTACATTCGCATTATTTTTAAAATAATTTTATGACATATGCTTTCTAGAGCAGTGGTTGTAAGTAACTGGGACTTGCTAAAATGTGTGAGAATAGCAAACACTGAAATTAATTTGTGAAATTTTGCATTCAACCATCACAACTCAAAACTTTCCTTTAAATCTTCAAGATAACCAGAGATTCTACTTTATGCTTACTAGGGAAAGGCATGATAGAAAGAATAGAATTATGCTTTAGAAAATGTAATTTGTCCAATCATGCCCAATTTATTCTACTCTTAGCCAACAGAAGTATAAAAAAAAGCAATGAAAAATGCACCTTGATGCTATTGTTGGAATTGCATTTCATTATAGAAATAAGAAGAAAATAAACCTGTTTCAAAAGTTTTATAATGTTTCTTTTAAGTTCGGTCAAAAATAAAGTTGTTACTGTCACATAGAAAGTAAAACAATTTGAGATACAAATTTGACAGAATTAGAGAAACTAATAATTTTACAAAACACATTGCATGCCACAGAAGAAAATGTCCCTCAGCAAAGTCTTCAAAATGCTGTCCAATTGAGACTTTCTCGAAAGCTGCAGCACCTATTTCTGTCCAGAAAAACTGGAATTACAGACCTTTTATTTGTTTCCATTTCTTGGTTGAACAAACACTGTGTGTACTTCCAGTGCCATTTGTGATTTTCAAAAGGGTGACTGTGCATCTGCTCTGGGAGAGGTATGTCCATCCCAGCTTGTGCCTGAGCTGGACAAAGGGCTCCAGTTCCAGTTTCAACAAGGTTTTACTCTTCTCTTTCACAGACAGGTCCTCTAAGTGGCTCTTCAACTTTTTGCTGTCATTCAGTCACTGCCATTAAGAGGATGTTTTCAAAGCTACCAAAGTACCTCAAATAGAATTGCAAGTTATTGTTCACTTAAGTGCCTGCTTCTCAGTTCAGCGAGGCACTCTCCTCAGAATCTTCACTCACCAGTTCTGTAAGATGATGCTTTTTTCCGCTGCATTAAAATGATAGATCAGCATGTGAGCAATTGCCTCTTGATATAGGAGTGCAGCAGGAACGAAAAGTCTGCTATAAATCATACTAAGGAATACATACAGCTATTACACATGAAGAACACATATTTTGATCGAGAAAACAATGCCCATTAAATGAAGCCATTTGCTTATGTTTACTTAGCAACCATGATATTATATAAATTGCTTACTCTGCATTGTTCTTCCTTAAATAATCTTCTTTCTCTGTCCCTCTTCTTCCTCCAAAGTAATGTAAGTTTTACTGTCATATATAAATTCCTTTGATAACCAACTGAGACCACTGAGTGGACAGATGATGAGCTGAGGGTCCATCTTGATAAAATTTTAAAGTGACAGGCATCTATAACACAACTACACACTTAGATATATCTATGCATTTATATGCAACTGCACTTTAATGGTAGGAAAAGAATGATCACAGCATTGCTTTCTGAACAACTGTATTTGCAAATTGCACCCAATGTGTACTGGAAGTGCAAAACATCCAAACAGCATTCACAGGTACTTGTATTGGAAAAACTGTTGGTTCTAGAAGTATACAGAAGAACAAAATCATAGAAAGAGTACTGTTTTAAATGCAATACGTTTTAAGGTCATTTTAAACAACCTCATGGGATTTGCATTGATTTTAGTACGAACTACAATAACCAACTTCTGAGGGAAGTGGCAAAGCTCACCAAGATGACTTTCAGGTGAGTAGGTGAGCTAGTGATGTCTGGATACAAGAATCAGTAATTTCCACGGCAGATCTTCATGGCAAGCAAGGTATGTAAGTGAATTTACAACACATTCATGAACTGAAACCTATTATTCTGTTATCCACAAGTTTCATGCTTTGATGTTCACACTGTGTCTTTTTTTAAAAGGGGTGAGTTATATTTCTATCCAAAAAGTGCAAATGCAGAGATGGACAGTTTTTCAAGGCCTTGAAAAGTCTTCATATGTTTGCAGATTTATCTCTACATAAGCTTATGCATTTGGGCTTTGCTGACTTGGATACAATCCTGCAGCAGAGCAATGAGCCTGAAATAAATTAATTAGCCATTATGTACATTCTTTTTCCTTATAACATTTCTAATCAGACGTCCTGTCTTCTTCATTTATTTATTAAGACAATGGATTTCAGACAATGTATCTCTGATGTTAAGAATTAAACAGACACAGGAATTCTTAAAAAGATAATAGGAAATACAGGCTGTTGCCAATCTGCCTGTTCACTCTAGAGGGATGCACATCCCTACCAGAAAGCAGAAAAAGACTTTGAAAACTACCTAAGTTAATAAAATTTTGTTATTGTGAATAAAGTATGGTTTCCTTTAAGCATGGTTGATGGCACTCAAGATGAGCCATCACAGTCTTCACTTAGTGACGCTGTGTTAGATATATTTCAGTGAGTTCATTACAGAAATTCTGATAACACATGGAAAAAGCAAATACATTTAAGGGAAGATTGGACTCTGCTGGTCTCAAGAGCAAGAGGTTGCTGAACTTTGAACAGATAGGATTTGGAGAAGATGCAATTAAGAAACCAATTACATGTAATGAATGATAGCACAGGATTAATAACTTAAATGTAAATCATGGCTTTTTATGACTGGCAAAGTTCCTATCTCCTTCATTTCTGAAAGATGAGCTTGGCTTAGACAGCATATGGGTACAAGTACTCATTACAATTTTTGATGAATTTGAAAAGCATCAGCTGAAGGTCCTCCACAGTCACACTCCACTATTAACTGGATTCAGCTGAAAGCTTCAAAATAGATAATATTAAACTATTTAACAAGTGTCCCTTCTAAGGGACTTACTATTGCATTTGTCTTGATTATTAATATAAAAACCCTACCGAATAGAATACATCTTTTATTAAGACTAACTGTTAGAAATCTGAGAATTCTCCAGCAGCTTCATATCATCTTCAGAAAATAATTAATGAAATGAAAATAACTTTTTTAAAAATGTACATGTCCTCTGCCACCAGAACTGATCATGTCTTTTCTGGGTAATGCAAAGAGGTTTATAATAAAAAGACAGATGTACCTGGGTTGTAGATGAAAAATAAGCTGTACCAAACCCAGTACTGAGTATAAGCATTCTTGAGAGCAACAGTTCAATATCTCCCATAAACAGACAACTACATTTTCTTGCTATATTTGGAGAGAGAAAATAGTTTTAACACAATGGAAAGGACTATGCTCCAGAAGCAAAAAACATTTTGCAGCTCACTGCTGGAAGACTCCATAAGTCTGCTCATAAGACTCCAGTGTATTCCCATGTGTTTTGAATTCCTTCAGAGTTTTAATGCTACAGAACAAAACTTCGAAGTTACTTTAACCCTTAAGTGTCCTTAGTGTTAAGGCGGACAACTAATCTTCCGGTTGTGCAGGTAGAAAATTAGACTCTTAAGAAATCAGCTTTTGGGAAGAATGGTTTAAATGAAGCAGGAGCAAAAATCCATGCTGAGCAACTATGAGATAAGAAGAGACAGAACTCATCCCTGCATAGTGACACATTATTATTTGAGACAGCATCTAGTTCCTCAGAAAGGGTTTTGCATATTCATATGATGAAATCCTTTGTAAGTTGTAAACCAAAAGAATAATGGATAAGCTGAAAGTTTTCCAATTCATAGCATAAGTTTAAACCAGCTAAATATTTTAACTATTCTATTAGAAGACAAGCCTTAAGAACCATGAATCAAGAAAATAATGGAGTAATAGTTGGTTTTCCTTAAAAATATTTTTATGACCTCTTGGAGCTAGTACTATTTCAGTCTTTCAGTGAAAGGGGAGTAAGTGTTTAGAAAAGGTGCCTAGGGTAGTTTAGAAGTCTGAAGAAAAACCTGGTTAGCATTTTTCTTGATTATTTCAATGGTTTTCTTGTATAATCTCATGCAAAAGTTATTCTAGGTAATTATTACCACACACCAATTTGTGTATCTGTTTCTCTAACAAGGAGAGGTCTTGAGACAAGACCTTGAAGAAACAGAGAAAATAACAAAGTCAATACAGACCCACTGGAATTTGTAACTATGTATTTTCAGCCTTCTAAGAAGAAACTGCTCATCTTGTGCTCTTCTAGCCTAAGGCAGAAATTCACCGGCCCAGCTGCATAAGGTTAAGATGCCAATTCTGCGCAAAAGCAGCTTCATTTTCATCCTTACCTTCCAGCTTTAAAAGGTTATTTTCTGCTTTCTTCAGCTCAGATTTTCAGTGTGGATTCATAGTTGACATAACTTAGCATATCCTCATTAATGTAAGTCAGGTTAAGCTAAATTTCAGTGCTCAGAAAATATTGTTAAATACACAGCTAAGGATAGATTCAGGCCATCAAAATATATCTTAACCTTAAGAAAGACTGGTACTTTTACTTATATGCTTTTTGTGCACTTGTTTTTAATGTAATGTGTCTCTTGGTCAGATGTAGCTCATCTTTCAGCAAACATACATTTGCTCAAATGAACAGGAGCTAGTTTGCAAATTGTACATGAATCTCTACTGCTACAAAATCAGTCACTTCATGAATATGTGGTGGGCAAACACACCAGAAAAGGATGAGGATGTACATTGATTTTACAGTTTTATCATATATGCAATACTAATACTGAAAAAATTTCATCCTTTTCACCATAAGAACAAAAGTAAAATTTACTGGGTGAGCCTGAAAATCTGGAATTCACATCAGAACTTAATCCAAGCTATACAAATGTACAGAAATCTAACCCAGTGTTACATGTAAAAGGGAATTGTTTGTTGGTACAGAATTAACATCGTTTCACCATGCTAAACACTTCACATCAGACTGTTCTGCCACTACAGACAGGTTGCTCATGTCAATTTTCAGATATAAACCCTATATCTCAAAAACAGACCTTTTCTGATATAAATAGATTTCAGGTAAAACCTTTTTTTTTTTTTTCTTTTTAACATCCTGACCCTTTTGTATTGAAGTCACTTAGAGCAACTTTGAAGGTCTTTGGAGAGAGGCAGTACACATCAGCAGTATACAGGGATGTTTGGCCTGTATATTGCCTGTATATTGCTCCAAGAATAGTCATGGTTATGGGATGAGTTATTAATTTACTAAGGTTCCTGGGAGTGAAAATGCCTTTTTACTTGGATCATATCTTGATTCCTTCAGACTTGTAAGTGATCCAAAGCTGCCTATTTCTGCCACAGTCCAAGTGTTTAGAATCCTAAAGACTTTATTAAGTAGAGAAAAATCTATATGAACCCTTCTTCTAGCTCTGGCCTGCTGGGATTCACAGTGGATGTGTGAATGCTCACTTCTCAGAGAGGGAAGCTATTAGCAGTGCAAGCTGTTCTGCTCTTTTCTCATCAAGGTGGTTTCTATATTTGGGAGAGTTCGTGGGGGTTGCTGGAAGCCCTGCTCCCTTCTGTTGTTATGACCCCTACTTGTTTTAACAGTTGAAAGACAAGAGGAGATCAGTGAGGAAGAAACTCTGCTCTCTTGTCACAGACATCTTTAGCAGAAGAGAGAAATCCATCACTGTCCTGCATGCCTCAATGATCCTGAGTCAAAGGCTCAGGTGGAAAAATTGCCCTGGCTCAGGAGAAAGGTAGTGGTTTCCCAGGAGGGATCAGTATATGCTACCAGTAAATAAATATGAAGTAATATGCATGCTAGTTATACTAACTAAAGGTTTAGCTAACCCTTGTTTAAGCACTGTCCCTTTCCTCCGTTCACATAATGTGTGAGCTGAGATTTGCTTTACTGAGGGAGGCACCAGCAAATACTGCTGAGTGATAGAGTGTCTGAACATTGAGAAACCAAATACTTCAAACAGCAGGGCTGGGAACATATCTTTGAGGATTAAAGGCTAATCTCTTCCTGCAGCTAAGGTTAAAATTGACACTGTGCTCATTTCTCCCTCTATCTTCAGTTCATTGGAAAATTATGATGACATTACTGCTAAGACTGGACACAGCCTAGTGTACAAACAAGTTAATGGGGAGCATAGCCTGTGTAATTACATTTTCCTTATTTCCAAGTATTATTAAACCAAAAGCATGTATTAGCTTCTAAATAACAAAAGCTATTGATTTGCAATAAGAAATGAAATTATGAATGTTGCATAATGGAGAAGGGCAGTGTTACGTGTAATACACAGACTCTTCATTTTGATGTACAATAATCATGATACTAAACCTAAATAGAAGTCTTACCTGAAACCTTAATGAAAAATAAAAAAACAAAAAACAAAAAACCAACACCACTCAGAGCTTTATTAGAGGCAGGAGTCACTGCAAGGCTAAACAGACCACAAAGCATATTAAACATAATACCATTGAATGCAACTGGAGAAATTAAAGTTGTTGGAAGTGCAAAATGTCTGTATAACTTGCATTTCTGGAGGCCTTATTTTTTGCCTTATTCTGGAGGCCTTGGGATGAAGGCAAGAGCATGTAAGAGCAATGAAGTCAAAGTGATGCAGGACTGCAGGCTACTGATGCTGGGTTACTGGAGGGTTTGGTAGCCAGCATGTCTCAGACTAGTGTTTCCTGCTGCCTCATTGCCTCTACTGTCAGCTTTATGGCCAGGTGAACTCTAGCTCTAATATGTCTGCATACTTACATTAACTTATTTCCAAGACCCAGCCTGTTTATGAGGATTTAGCCTATTGGCACAGCATCCAGCAATTCACTACTCTTCTCAAAATACAATACTTCAGCAGAGCAACCTTATCATCTTCTTGCTTTCAGTCTATGGAAAACCTGAGATTAAAAACTACAAGAGGAACCCCAAGTGGCTTTTATTAAACATCTTTATTTCTTGGCAGTTTAACAGCTGTGATAAACGCTTGAATGCATGCTGAATGGATACATAGAAATGTACCAAGAAATGCAGCATCTCTGACACTATTATTACACAGTTTCCTGTGAATGTAGAAAATTTTTCCATATTTCTATACTCCTATATTGCAGTATTGTATTCTGATATTGTATTGGTGATACAAAAGTGTCCCATTGGTCCTGGCATATTTTTGAAGATTGAATGAGTGTATGGGGTCTGAAGTCCTGGTCTACAACATGCTTGTTATGATTTTAAAAAAAAAATAAAAAAAATAAAAATAAAAAAGAGAAAGACTACTTTTCTGTTGGTGTTCAAATGTTCTAAATTGGTAAAAACCCATTGCATGAGAAATTTAAGAAATTAAATAAATGGGGCTAATTTCCACGGGAAAAAAAAAACAAACATCTACAGGACCCCACCTGAATATAATGTTCTAGACCATTAACTTAAGCATCAGAGAGAGAGTAAACTTCATAAACTGGTCCAATAACACTCCTTCAGTAGGTAATGTTCCCCATTCATAGGTAACTGCATGTAGCATATCGAGGGAGGATCCTGACCTGTTGAACAGAAGCCAGCAATCGAGAAACTAATCTGGAGAGGGCTCTGTGAACCACAGTGCCTTTTCTTCTGTTCCCGTTAATCTGAAGACCCACAGCTGTGACAGATCTCTGAGAAGAACTGGGATGTGCTTCTATTTTTCTAATACGATATATTGTAACCTTTTCCAAACAAATGGAGTTTCCAGTGAGGAGGGTGTTTTCCTCTCTCTTTTCTGTCATGAGATGTAGTATCTGGTGTAATAACCATATGAGGAGAACTGAAGTTTATCAATATCTGCCAATACCTTTTTCTCCTGCATCACCTCCTCAGGATGCTTATCTCCACAAAGGTTTCACTTGTAGAATTGCTATGGTTTGTTATACTACAGAGTTGCAGAATGTTTTTTGAGACCTTGTCTTAAGCAAGACTTTTTGATACTTATCTGAACGTGACAGAGGGAGACGCCTGTCTTCCGGAATTGAAGTTCTTGTGTGCTAATTGCCTTGGACCTCAGCAGGAATGTTTTCACACATCAGTCACAATATAAACAACTCACTTCTTTCAAAGGATACCAGGGCCAGCAAACAAAGTCTTCTTTTCTGTCTTTCTTAATTGTCTCAGTTAAAAAAAAACATGTTGACCATTAAGTAACAGTCCATGAAGGTGATTTATGAGATCTGTTTACCATAAACCAAACCACCTAAGTGCTTCCTCGGGACTAGGATAGGTTGGTTTTATTTGGTGTCTATCCAGTAAACTGTCAGTGCCCCATCGCACCAAAATAACTTAAATAATGCAAATAAATTTGAAATGTGTTCTTAGATGGAAGTTTGGTCACGTGATAATTTAAGTGAAGGATGTGGCACTAGTATCCTGTGCTGGATGATGTATAATCTGAATAACCTTCAGATAAGTGTATGTCCTTAATTTTAGGCCATAGTCAAGAGGGTATCTATGTGAATATGTTTGTTGAAATTAAAATAAAAATAGAGAAATGTAATATTTTTTAGAGACTTGTTTCCTGTAGATTGGAAAAGAAAGTCATCCACTCCTTTATTACCCACTGATTCAGTGTTGAGCAAGACCGAGTATGAAACGAAATCTCTATGTGGGACATTCCCTTTTGAAAGAAGTTGTGAGGACAGTTCTGGAGAAAAGAGATGTTTGCATCAGATCCTGAAGCAAGCTATGGCAAACCAGCTCCTGCCATTCTTTAGAAGAAGCCCCTCAAGAGCCAATGAAGGTGCTCTCTGGCCTGGACATATGACTTGGGTTTACTACAGCAAAGAAAGAGTCCCAGAAGGAATTTGGATCTGCAGATTAAAATCAGTGCAGGAAAGTACAAGCCACCTTCTGTGCAAGCAGAGGCAGGTGAGTCCAATTATGTTTTTAAAACTTTGGATACATGCAGAGAATCTATCATCACTTCACAAGATGGATCAGCACTTCAGCAAAAGCTCCCTCCCTCAGCTTTTACTGGCATGCAAATAAGAAAAAGTGCAGCTGCTGACAGCAGATGTAAATCCAACCCATGGTCCTTGCCTGAGAATTTTCTTGGGATTGGGCCTGTCAGATGTCACACTTCATCCTGGGGAATCCTTGTTACTATGCTGCTGGTGCACAAGCAAAAAATGCACTGACAGCATAGAGCCAGGCTGCTCTCCATCTTCATGACCCTACAAGAAGGTTTTTCTTTCACCTGTAATCTGAATGTTCAGGTTCAAGGATCAGGAGGAGGCCAAAGCATGTATCATATGGGCCTAATCACATGTGGAAAACTCTGGCAAGTTCAATATTAATGATCACTCCAGCATTATGCAACCAGATGAACGGAAATATGAAAAAGAAGTAAGCTGCTCCTCTGACCCCTAGCCAAGCAAACACATTGGTTAAAAAGGACTTAATAAGTCTTTGATGAAGGAGCTTTCTATCATAAAGCTTTCTTTCAGTGGATGAAACTCACACTCTGGGCTCAATAAGAGCTATCTGTGTACTCCATTAGTCCAATAACCATGCAGAATCATTAAGCAAGACACCCCAAAGTTTTATGGCCTTCTAATTTTGAAAGAATTATTGAATACATGTTCAGTTTATGAATGTTTTAAAACGTTAGAATTGTCGTCATTTTTCTGAAAAATGGGGATACATGAGTTATGTCTTTATCTGTTACTTTTACAAAAATGAAACAAATGAGCTTTCAATAATAACTGAGAGGAGACAATGAAGTAAAGTGACCTCTTGGTCTCGGGGCATGATCCTGTAGGTCATGTTACAGTGAATTTTTATGGCTGTGTCAGCCTCATAAACTCTATATGAATAGAAATGTATAGAAGAAATGCTGATACCATCTTAACCCTAATGGCAGTAACATGAGGGTATAATTTTCTCTACTATTTAATCTGGTACAGTAACTTGTGCTGCCCTGGGAAATTTTAAATCTCATGAGGAAAGGGGAGGGAAGAGGAAGGGAAGATGTTTTATCTCCTATGTATAAAAAGTGCACAGTAAACTGAATTAATGTTCAGAGTAATTTCACTAGCTCCTTAGAGCATATTAAACCAATTATTTTCATGTGCTAAAATATGTGGCTGTAGCATGCCTTACTCTGTACCTTCAATCCTTGCATTTTGTTCAGTTATTTCACTATGCAAACAGCTGCAAATCCAGCTTTTTCACCCTCCCCTGCCTAATTTCTTCTCTTCTCATGTATGTCTCGGATGTCAAGGTCACCCAAGCTAAGCTTTTGCCATGTAGTGTGGGTTTCTGACTGGCACTGTGCCTTGTTCTTTCTCTCAAGTTATCGACATGCATCAATATTTCTCTTTATTGTGTGTTTGAAATGCAGATTTCTCCTCTCTGCTGCTGCACAAAGAGCTGGTGCCTCCCAGCAGAGCATCACCATTGCTGTCCAAATATCCTGGGAGCTGCCTCCTGCAGCTACGGTGCCTCAACCTGGGAGTAGCACATCCTTGACCCATGAAAAAAAAAGCTTTTTGCCTAGACTTTGGCCCTCCTACACCCTTCGGATTTGAGACAAGCCCTGCCCATTGATTTGCATATGAACTACGGCCATTGTGCAGCAGGCTGAGATTTGGACTGCTGAAGGAAGAAGTAAGCATTTAGGGGCAGACATGGCTTAGCTTCCCACACAAAATGATTCGGAGAAGGGATGAAGGTTTGTCTCCACTCCTTTTTCATGTGCATGTCTACCTACGGCATCTCTTTAGAACAGCCAGGTGACTTCGTCTTATTATTTCCTCTCTTTACATGTTTTTCTTCTCCCTACCTTCCCTTTTGCAGTCTTGGATGGTTATAAGCTGTCACATACTCTGGACCCATTTATTTCATACTTCCCCTGGTGACTGTCTCCTGCCACACTCTTTTCATTTCTTCCTTTTCCACTTTTCAGAGCTTGCCTCTTGAGTGCTTCAAAGGTATACTGTAGGGTCAGATCTACACCTTCACTCCAGGTGTCTGTATTTTGGTTTCATGATTTTCTCAGTGAGCCGGTGAGCATTGCACTATGCAAAGACAGAAGAGTGGGGAGAAAAATTGAGTGTCTAGGACTTCTGAAGTCCTACCTCAGAGATAAGGATGTATGGAGACAGGGTTGCATTTGTTAAGTCGAAGTGTTTTTTCAGGTTTAGTCTGCTTTTATAGACTCATGTGTGACTTGTGGGTGGGAAGTGGCTTTATTTGCATTCTGGGGATCGTCCGTGGGCACAAAAGCATATGGCCATGGCTGGCTTTTGTGTACACTGTGTGGCTTGCAAAATTCATCCAGCATGTGGAGACTTCTCCTGCAGTCAGAGAAGTGATTAATTTCTGCAACATATTGTAGAAAAACATTATCATGGACACATGGTCATCCACAAGGAGGTCACAAAGCTGAAAAGTATACTTGGGCTTTGGCTGGCCTATGAACCAGTCCTTATTACTGAGGGATCATTGAGGAAAACAGTTTAAAACTCAAACAGAGAGTCCCTGCAGAATGCTTGTGTGGAGCTGGTAGAATTTAGTTTAAACAATATTGGCATTCTGCTCCAGCAGAGAAGTTCAGGGTTTGGGGTTATTATGATAGCTTTTTCCTGCATTGTTCCACAAATCATAAATCTATTCAGCTTTCTTCTTTCTTCATTACAAGAAAGCCCCAGGCTTTCTTGAGCAAGAGGTCAGTGAGGCTTGGTACTGTTTCTCATTTAAGAAGGAAGAATATCAAGGCGTTCATATTTACTTCCCTAAGGTAAATATCTCCACAATGGTTTCAAGTGAGGGAACTAGTCACAGTGGTGGTTGTGCATTGTTCTTTATTCCCACTAATGGTCCATTTAAAAACAGAATCATCCTTTTGCAGAAGAAAATCTATGCTGTTCTCACACACAGCTGTATACTACCTTAATCTGATGCAAAATGGCAGAATCACACTCAGTCTGTCAGTAATTCTCTCTCTCTCCCTAGCCCCAGCCGGATTAAGGGAGAAGGGGGAAGGGGAAAGTTTGCATTTGCCTTGAAATTCTGCAGCATTTACATGAGTGCCAACCCAGTCAAACTGAGTACCCATCCTCCACGCTGCATTCATAACAACTCTACAACATGAAGTACCTGACACCAAAGCCCCACCTGAAAAGATTTTCAACTACATTACTTCATCCAGGACACTTCCATTGGTATACTACTCACTTGGGTGTTCCTTCTTGATCTTGCCACTGCTCTTGAGCAATTACCAAATTTTGTTCTGTAGCTTCAGGGCTTTGAGATGAAGGATACTTTGATATTAGCCAGTAGTCAAATTACTGCAAACTCTCTTTTCAACTAAAAGAACTAGATCAGGAATAAAATGTGCTCCCACACTACAAAAACAAATTACTCTTTTCAATCTCTTAATGAATCCTAATTACTCATTGAAAAAGAGCTGTCCAAGACTTCAAATATTGTTTATGCTCATGAAAATATTGCATAAGAACCTTACTCTTTAAGACCCAGGTGTCAACTTACAGTTAAAAAATTTCGTTGGTGACGAGTAGAATTCCTCCTCATCAAAATGCAGTCGGTGCTTGTAAAGTTTCAGCAGAAAAATACTTCAATTTATCACTAGAAATAATCTAGGTCAATTGTCTCCCTCCATAGTTGTCTGTCTTCCTTTTCCCTAGCTACTGTTCCTAAGGTACAGAGAAAGCTGGTCTCCTTTTTTAAACAGGTATTTCTGCTTGCTGGCTTCCCATGTGAGAAGGATAAATGAGATTTATTCACAGTACTGAAAATCAGAGGCTCAACCCCTGCTACAAACTGTTGGCTTTTTCTCATTGCAATTCAGGAGTGGGGAGACACCCTATAGGATGCAGCCTTATTTCCATTAAATGCAGAAGAAATGTATGTTGTTTTAACAGTTCCAGGAGATAGGTTGGGCTTGTGAGTAGGAAGACCTAGTGTGATTAAAAGGACAAAAACGGTTCTACAGGGATTCACTGTACTGAGCTGTATTTCCCCTGGAAATCCCTTCAAGACTGAGGTGGAACCACGTGTTTGCAGCAGGGAGTGAGGTGGGGAGTGGTCGTGGCAGCAGCTGGCCTCATCTGGAGCAGGGACACAGCCAGGGACACAGGGAGGACAACAGAGCCTCAAAAGCAGTGGAGCTGGCCACACATAAGGAGATTTATGGGAAAGCGTGTGCGCTCTCCTGTTATTTGTAACTCATCAGCAGACACCTCTGAACCAACTTGCAGGCAATAGGTACAACTTCAGGGGCAAATCGTGTTTTGCTACCTTTGCATGGCCTAGCTCTAGGAGTGGCTAAAATTATTTAGGCTTAGACTGAACAGAATTTAGCCATGAACCTTCTTGTGTCTGGTGGATGCTGGACCATGAACAACATGAAAACAGAGGATTTTTTCACATCACAGTGGCATTTCCACAATTAACTCTCCATACCAACACCTTTGTTCATCCTCCTGCTAAGGCTATCTTTTGGTATCCAGCCAGTATATCCTTGGCATGTGACCAGCTCAGGAAAACAGGAAACTGCTCAACAGTAAACTAAGCATTTCTGTGGTAAATCACAGAGCTGGAGCAAACTGAAATAAATCTATTAGAAATTGGAAGATGGGGATGGAGAGGGTTGGGAATCCTTCTGTCAGCTCTGTTTGTTTGCCAGATGCTTACTCAAGTGACCAGATTCACATGCAGAAAATTTCCTAGAATGCTTTATTGTCTTATGTTTTTTCAAGAAGTATGGCAAAACATGATGTAAAAGGGACTATCGAGGAAGGGCATATTACAGTTTGCAAATGCCTACCTTGCACTGCAATCTCAAAAGAAAACATCTTTTCTCTGCCACCTGCAGAATAAGAAAAGCAAACCTTAGAAATCTGCTCTTTCAATATTGCTTTGGACGACAAACCTTTTGTAGTACAAGAGTGCACCATTTTTCATCTCCTTTGACTCAGGTGTTTATTGTTTACTGGATTAATGCTTTATTGAGGTGGGTAAGGGATAAGTGAATTAATTTTTAATTTCTCCATCTGGCTTTTGATCCTTTGTGGACTGAAAGAGCTCTTTCTTAGACATCTTTTTTTTTTACTTTCAGAGGACCTACAGTCTTGCAGAGGATGCCTGGGCTTTCTGAGCCCCTGAGGTGCTGAAGACCACAGATGATCATTGTATTCTGAAATGGGTATGTTAAAAAAAAAAGCTAGTATTTTTTTCTGAAAAAGTATTTTTGTTTCCATACATACATACTATTCACAAATATATTGTGCAATATTAGATAGAATTATGGATATAGACAGGTCCAATCTGGGTTCATTTGTAACGGGGTGGAATAAAAGCTTCAACATTGCCACAAATTCTTATCTGTGATTCACAAGGAGAAGCTAGGAAAAAATACCCCGCAGGTGTGGCAAGGATTATAAGAGCACAGAACAGGGTAGTGATAGTACTTTTAGAAGCTGCTATGACAAAATTGAATTGTGAAATATACTGTTGTGCATCTACAGCAGCTGATTATTAAAATACCTGGTAGGATTAAATCCTAAAGAAATAACACAATTCACTAACCACAGATCCCTTATTTAGCCGTAGCATGCTATAATCTACCTACCACATTCTTTCTGGTGAAAACATTTGGATTTAATGTTGTATATTGTGTTGACCAGACTATTAGCACAATTTGGCCAGCCAGGATAGCATTTGCAAGTTGGGGGTAAGTACTGGGAGAAGAAAAGAAGGAAAAGTGTGTGCTCAACAGATGCAGTCCCACGATTGGTGTTAATCTGTAGTCCGGACAAATATCCCTCCGTAAACAGACTGGGCAAAAGAAAATGCATGAGTAAAGTCTGTGACAAAGGATGCAACAAAGCAAAAAGCAAGAACAGATAAAACAAAAACATTAGAACGTAAAAGTGACAAGGGAACCTAATATACTCAAGTCATATTGCAAATTAGTTTGGGAATAATTCCAAAGTGGAAGTGTAAACATTGCTTTCTTGTCTGCAGTCTGAAAAATGCCCTGTTCATTCACATGTGTTGAAGACTCTATGTTGGCATGATAAATTTTGTGCAACTCCTCTGATGTCTTTAAAAAACTTAGACTTTTATTTATTTGCCTAAAATGAATATCCATTATGAAAGTATTGTTATGCACTTGGCATTTTAAACATATTATATCTAATTAATAAATCGGCAACATCTGCTACTCTGCACTAAACTTCCTGTAACTAAAGATGTGTGAGCCCTGGAGATTCATCATTACGTGAAATTGTTTATTTTACATAGATTTATTTATTTATTTATTTAAAATACATAGATTTGTTTAATATAATTGAACGTAATTGCGCGTGTCACATTTTAACATAATATTACTCAGCAGATGTGCAAATAATAAGTTTAATTTGCACCAGCCATATGGTGGTGATGCATTGTAACACTTGGCCAGATGAGTTCATTAGTCTTAGTGACTGGACCAGTGCACTGAAACTGAGGCTTGGTGGTGACATGGGGATGGTGATGTATGCCTTGAAAAAACACCGATGTCTTAGTCTGGCAAAGGACTTATAACAAGGTTTGTTGCCCTCTGTTGGTAAGAGATCCTGAGCATTACTTTCATAAAGCTGGTAATTCAGCTATTTGAAGAAATTCAGATTGAAACAGATGTTTAAGATGAGTCTGTAGAGAAACCCAGAAAAGTTTATTGCTTAAAACAGAAACTGCAAAGTGAACAGCTGATTGTCTGATGACTTTGGATTATCTCACGAAATTAGTTGGAAAAGAGAGACAAAATTCAGTTTCCATTTATAAAAATTCTGGTCTGAAACGTATTTCAAACCAGCTTCTGTTTTAAAGAAACTTCTTATATTTGGGATCCTGAAGAAAACAGCCATCCTAATTACAAGAGTAATTGCTGAAAAGCTGGGTAAGTTTACTGTGTAAAAGGGTGTAAAAAAGATGGTCAAACTAAGATGTTACTAAGATGACAACATGACCACCCTAGTAATCCAAAAGGAAGAAAAATACAGGTAATAGTTGCCTACATTGGATCAAGAAATCTTTGATTTCTTATAGTGCTTTTCAGCCATCCATAAAGAAATTAAAATATTCCTACTAATTCTGGTATTATAAAATGAGGCCCATGGACTCTCAGCAGAGATTGGGTGTCTTTCTGTGTATCTTTTGTGTTTAAAGACCCTGAAATGTGACCTCCTAATGGTCTAGTGTTTGAACTCTGACCCTGCAGTGCTGATCTGAATAATTTACTTGCTCTGACTGAGCATGCCTTTGTAAGGATTAGACTTCCTTCCTTTGTTCTTTTTCAGGTACATCCTGGATTTAATAGTAACTGAACTAAGGATGTGAAATAAAAATCTGCATTTGTGTAGTGGACTGTCTTAAACATTTTACCCCCTAAAACAGAATATTGGCTGCTGTTAGACTGAGGTTACCTGTGGTCAATGTTTGATCTTTTATATGCCATGGACAGCAGTTCTCATGGTCACATATCCTTGTGACCCATGGATATTTAAATCCCATCAGTGGATTTAAAAGTAGTATGTGAAACTGACAATATGGGAATGGGACAGCTGTACCATCTTATCTTTGCTTTCTTTCTTTCATTTTACAATCTTGCTAAGAATAATTCAAATTTAAAAAAACAAACTTATGGAGCAAGGAAGTTTTTTGAATGTTATGCTAACACTAGGTTCAAGTGCTGACCAGATTGCAGCAAATAATTTGTGCATGTGCATTGAATACTTCAGCACTGTAGTCAGAGGAATATATTATGCTTTTAAAATTGACTAACACAGCTCAAGACCAGAAAGGTTCATTATGGTTTTCTAGTTTAATTTTGTGACTATCATCAGCCATGAAATTATGCCCAGTGATTTTTAGCATCAAAAAGACAAACTAGACCATAGATTCAAGCTAAACTAACAATTCTACCTCCTAAATCCTCTCTCATTATTTCAATTGTGAAAAGAAAGGTATTAGCCCAGTGATCTTCTTTCAACAGTGAATATTTAGACTTTTTCTATCATCCAGTTTTCCATGATGGATATGGTTTCAGATGAATCTGGACATTTTAAATCTGGATCTATATGTTTCTCATTTTGGGGGACAGTATTCTGTTTCACGGGTCATGGAGGTTTGGAACTTGATGATCTTTAAGGTCCCTTCCAACCCAAGCCACTCTGATTTTATGATTTTGAGGTCACGTCTTGGTCACAGGCTATGAATCATTGTTCTGCAACTCCAGTGGCACTACATGTCCAAACTCATTCTATTTTATTTAGACACTGCATAAACAGGACACTATTTAAAATGGGCTAGAAAAAAGTAAACTACATTTCTTATGTTGTATTCTCTAATAGGCTGAATGAACTTTTCCTGACTGTTACAAAGTTTAATAGGCTCACTTTTGCAAAAACTGGAGTTATAGTTGGTCCCTGCAGACTGAAACATAGTGTGATCCTTCATTGCTAGAACTCTGCTTCCTGGGCAAGATCTCTTCTGTAACTCCAAGGCAGACTACCATGCCTGGAGAATACTGTTCCTGTCTCAGAAAAGCCCAGCAACAGCACACTGCAACCATCTTTCCTGATAAAATCTTCTTCACTGCCAGTCTTGTCTCAACTTCTCAGCTTACTGGTGGTACATGTTTGTGAAGCCAAACATTCCCCTTGCATTCCATGGATCACAGCTATTCTAGGTAGACAGTCTTTAATGTGAGACTTCTGTCCTTCCGAATTTTGTAGGAATTGCTTAATTTATCTTAATGGCTTTAAGTGAAATCACGTATAAAGAAAGTAGTTTATGTATCTGGGCTATCTGACTTGGCTCCTTAGAGTGTTCACAGCAGAAGTGTAGATGCTTCTTTGATTCTTAATTCTTCTGCTTTTAGACAGACTTGTTTAAGTCCACTTCACAAGTCTCCCTCACTCAGTTTCTCACCTGGCTATACATTCGGGCAAGAAGTGAGTATTTCTTGTTTAATTTCACCTATCCATAAAATGGTAATAATTTGGATTACAAGTTTTGTTAAGAACATAACCTTAATTAATCAAATATTATTAAAAACTATATAGAAGTTGAAATTAAGAAGCACTCATTGGATGCAATCTTGGTCTTACTGCATATGTAGAGAGGATGGATGTACAGATAAATGCACCTGAATTCTTGCTCATAAGGCAGTGTTAAACACATTTCCTCCCCCACTAAAAAATTCTGGTGTAATTCAGTATGTTTTGTTTTATCCTGAAAAGAGCCAATGCTGAGGCCTTACTAAAGCAGTACTCTCTTCATTCCTGGAAGTGCCTGGGGATACTTGGGATGAAAGACAAAATATAAATTTAAGATATTGTTAGCATTACTTCTGCTAATAATAATAATTCAACCCCAGAAAAATGTTTATGGCTAAGTTATTATGATCCACTAAACAAATGGGTTTATACAGAATGAGAACTGCTGAGACAAGCCTCCTGTAACAATGTCAGCAGGCATTGCTATAACTCAGGCAAGGGCCAGTCAAAGTGATACAGCCATTGTGTTGATGTGTTGTATATGATTGTGAGTATTGGTGCCAACTGTGTTATAAACCACTCCCTGGAAATAATAAACCCGACAGATAATAGTAATGAATCAGCATTTTCTCCTTAATCAGAATGTTTTGTAAGCCTAGCCATACAGTCTCAGGATTCAGTAAGGAATATTTTCCTGGAATATTTTCCCTCCCTCTGAAAAAAACCCAGAAGTTTTTATTAGGTTATGTCCTTTATTTAATAAAGCTATTGGTTATTTTCTCACACCTTCTGAAGCTCTGCATGAGATAACACTTTAGGGGAGAGTGACAATTACAGATGGAATAGCAGGATGCTTCCTCATACTAGCCCTGCTTGTTGCATGACACTTGTGCTGGAAAGCTGTTCTGGAGCTGAAACCTCAAGCTGTAAGTTGAGGCAGCAGGGACTCAAAGCAGATTCACTTTGGTAGATAATTTGGTGAGGGTAGGGAGCAGGGAGTGACCTTATACATATCATGCACTCCCTGTGGCTCACGGCAGAGGAAAGCTGATGGAAGTTTAAACCAGATTAAAAGTCCGACTCAGGAAATGTGTGATCACAGACTGCCTTGTATTCATTTTTTCTGCAAGCCTTCTCGTGAGTCTGCTTCCTAATGTACCAAAGTAAAGAAGATATTTGTTTGAATAATATGATATGCAGCTTCCTCTCTCTTAAATCTTCCACACCAAAAAACCTACCTTCCCTTACTTTCCAGCAAGAATCTGGATTAATTATTCGTGCCTACACATCAAATTTTTCCTCCTACAATCATTTTTTTTTATAATGAAAGGTAGAAAAGCTGCCAGATAAGCTGTATTGTCTTCCCCTAAGCTCTCTGTAAATGCAAAGCCATTATAGTTTTCCTGTTACCTCAGCAATATGTTGCCTTTCTATTCCTTGCAAATACTGGGTGTTTGACTTACAGTATGGAAGAGAAAAAGTAAAAATGGTGCCTTTACAAGGTTTATTTTTGTATAGGCAGGCCAATTACTGCTGTAATAGAAGATAAGCTTTCCAAGTGTTCACTTGGTGTTTGCCCATTGCAAAGTGAAACTCTAAATTGGAGCTCCCTCCTGACTCCCTCTGGAAGGTGATATCCATCTGAAAGATTTGGCTTTGAACACCAGGAGGGTGTGTAAAGCTCGTATTAAGTAAAGTGCTGACTTCTTGTTTCAATTAACTTGATGGTAAGACCTGCTGCATTTTTCAGCTTGAGTTTTACTTCAGGGAAAATAATTATTTTTAGAATAATTTCTAGTAGCATCTAATGTTGATACAGGTGGCTATTTAAACTTTTTTTCATCCTTTAAATACCACTGCATTTTAGCCTGGAATCCTGAAAAGTAATGGATAAGGGCTACTCAAAGATGTGTAAGGAGAATTCAGTCTCTTTGTGTCACAACTCATTCGGTAAAATTAGTGGAAGTATTGCTCCAGTAGTCATCCCAAGGGTCTAACTACAAGTTTTCAGTTAGCTTGTTAGCATTGCCAGTGCCTGTGATCCACAGCACAGCCACAGAACTGCAGTGTCAGCATTTGATAAAGGACATACCTATTCATAAAATCTCCTGGCACAGACAGCAGTGACATTTAGAGAAATTAAGGCATGTAGGTGAAGACCAAGTAAGCTGTTCCAAGTCATAATTAGGGCAAGCTTCTTGGCCTCAGAGGAACTTAACTTCATAATAAGCTTCACAACCATGATATCCTTTCCCGTTCTTTCACACTTCAGAACACAGAAGAGACTTTCCTCTGTGATTGGGTATAGGAGATGTCACTAGCACTGCCCATTCCCCTCTAATGCTGCTTCTTACTACAGATCTGACTGCAAATTCAGTCCTTATATTGTAACCAGCGTCATGGATCAGGGGAAAAATCCTAATTTCCTACCTTTTTATTCTGTATAAAGTCCTGTATCAAATAGATTTAGAGTAGATAGTAGGAAGAAATTCTTTCATCTTTGATGACGGTGGCAAGATGCTGGAACATATTTGTGAAATTTATGAAAACTCCATCCCTGAAAGTGTTCAAGTCCAGGCAGGATGAGGCTCTTAGCAACCTGGTCTAGTGGAAGGTGTTCCTTCCCATTGCAAGGAAATTGGATCTAGGTGACCTTTTAGGTCCTGCCCAAGTCAAACCAGACTATGATTCTATTTTTCAAGAGTTTATTTTCTGCCCTGCCTGCTGACCAGACTTACTGATCTGATGCTTCTGCACTCAAACTGGCCCAGCCCTGTGCTAAGGACTAATTTTTCTTTGGTTTGAAGGAGGAATAAAAGAGGGGAATGCAGGTAACTGTAGTCAATTAAACTGATTTGTGGCAGAGTAACAGTGAATCTCCTTCTGCACTTTCTGTGCATTTGAGGGAGGGTCATTCTAGGTTTGAAACAGGACAGACACAGATTAGAAGTTTTCAGAAACAGAAGCCCTGCCTTTATAAATGCTCACCCCTATAGCAATCTCCTGGGCTTAAACAGTACAACTTGTAGCCAGTGTGAGATTTATAACATCCTCTAGGTCAAACAGTGACCCATGAAGGATGCTCTGTCTTGCTTTAATTTGGCATCCAACCAAGTTGTGTCTGCACTGTTACAGAGAAACCCGCCACACAGTCTTTATGTGCACGCTCGAATGTGTGTGAGCACAAGCTGAGCTAATTGCTAATGCTAAGCATCACTTAAAACGGAAATATCTGTGTCTGTATGATACCTAAGTGCCTGAAAGATTGTCAGATCCCTAATCAAAAGTCTTTTGCCTTGGGCACTGCCAGTAACCTCTCTGCAGTATTCTGGCAGGTAGTGTTCCAGAAGCTCACAAATGCAGGAGGCCATGAAAAATTACGGGGTGAAGAAACACCTTTTTTATCCAAAGAAAATGGTATCAGGACTGCCATTGTTCTGGCAAGCTTTGAACAGGCTTTCAGAACAAGAAGGCTGGAGACTAAGCTGCTAAAAATCAGAAAGGATATCCTTGCCACCATGGCATGATGAAAAGTAATGTTTCTTTATGTAGAGGGAGGTCTCTGCTGTCTCAAAAGTAAAATGTGGCTTAACATTGCAGACAGTCTTTAGGAGGGGGAGAAAAAAAAAGAGGGAAACCCATAGGTTTTATATATTTGCCCTTGATGAATATTTTTTTAGCCTGTTTTATCATACCATGATTTTATGCTGTAACTTAATTTACACAAGAGAAATTTCGGGACTGTTGAGCATGCAGATTTTCCTAGGGGATGAGTGCAAGGTTATTTAGCACAGGTGTTTCTGTAATTGTACAACACTCCCTATTCATACAACCACAAGCTTTTATTCCCTTGTGAATGATGATGTTGTCTAGTATTAGAGCACCAGGTTCTAATAAAAGCTCAGATAATATTGCTTTACAGTGACCTCTTCTGTGAGTCATCTTTCATTTCATGAATGCATGCAACTCAGGGAATAGGCACTTCTGCACTACATATTACTTATTTAAACAACTGTGAGCGCAGAGTTTTCCCACAGATTTTGTTTCAGACGTTAGCATAGTTCACATTCCAGGTTGTACGTACTGTGCAGAACATCACCAAAAAAAAAAAAAAATTAGAGAGAGAATCTCCTCAATTCTTATTATTACTGAAATGGTCAGGCTGCTTCCCACGTTAGGCTACATCTGGCATGTCCTCAGTGAAATGCATAATATTGTGCTCAAGGTACTTAAGGAAGCTGTGATTATACTGTTGCCATGCAGATTCCACTCCAGAGGAGCTGCGTGCCCTGCTCGCCACATTCAGCACACACATCTGCCACGTCTGCAGATCTGAAACTCTGTGTGTAAACGAGCCAGCAGGGGATAGTCAGTCTGATTCCTGACACTCCTCTGAAACTCTAAGATGCCTTTCTACATTTTTCACTCATACATTTAACTCACTTGACTACTCTAACCCAGAGATTGTAGCAAGAGACAAACAAAAATTACTGGATTATATTTGTCTAGCTTTTATTTTATTTTACAAAACTACATATTTCCAGAGACTATTGCTTTAAGGGCTGTGATTTAAAAAGACAGTATGATTTTTTTCTCTTTAACTTATGCAAGAAATATAGAAATTGTGAAATATCAACAGGATATGGCTGGGAGGAGCATCTCTGATTATCATTCCAAGAAGCTGGAGCTACAATTACTGAGCTTTCCTGTGTTCTGGTATTTGCTGCTGCTTGGTACCTGTTTTATAGAATTGTTTCATCTATTATTCATTTTAGATTTAAAAATAAAGAAAGGCAGCAAAGAACTGCCTTCATTGCTCTTCAATTCCTTTGTATTTTCCTATTTAACTTGGATTCAGTCACCAGAGTAAACACCAGTTCTCTAAAAAAAGATAACTTCTTCCATGCTCTGCTACAAAAGGTTCCCCCTGATGTTGGATTCAAGCAACACTACTTAATTACTAATTAGTGTTCTTTCCATTTCTTTCCATGTCAGTTGTGTCTGATAGTGAAAATTGCTTTGCAAGTTGATTTAGCACCTTTGCTAATTACTCAGTAGTGCTGTGCTTTGATTTATATTTTTTTCAGGGCTTTTGAAACACATTGTTTTCAGTAACCCTTTCAGATGCATTGCTTCTGTTATTGATAATTTTCCTAGTTGCACAAAAAAAAAAAAAAAGCAAAAGCAAAAACAAGAACAAGAACAAAAAGAGAAAGAGGAGATTGGGATATTTGTTTGTGGAATAAAGCAAAGTACTTTTTTTTTTCAACTGTGCACTGAAGAGGAGTGAGATACCAGCTGAGGCTGCATTCTGTAAAGGCAAAGTCAAAGATGAAAAGCCATACAAAATGGCAGATATTGACAGTGGAGGGCAAAAAACAGTCCAGAGTGTGACTTGAGAAACTAGAACTGAAGGTTACCTTCCTTTAAGAAAGATTTTGCAGTTTGACTCCCTAGATGTACCAGGAAGTTTCCTAATCCAACTGCAGTTGTATGGCAGTAGCATTTTGATAACATATTGTCTGGGTCTCAGTTCCCCAAGGGTCTCCTGATGTATGGCTGAGATCTTGCATGTAAAGAGATAAGTCAGGTTTAATGCAGACTGAGTCGCTAATCGTGACATTTCCTATTACCCATCTGACGGGGTAAATACCACTGGGGAAAAAACACACCAATAACTGTGTTAGTAAATATTGGAAAGAACAAAAATCTGAAAGCAAACTTAAAAATCCTGACCTGAATGAAAGAGTACAGAAAGCAAATGGAGAAGAACAGGATAGAACAATAAAAATTGTCCATTTCAAAACCCTGCTGTTGCTGTGATTACATTATGTCATATGCATATGCCTTCTAAGATGCTAGATGCTGCACTTCTGGGAACCACAAACTTCCAGCAGCTGCCAGAGCTGAGTCCTCACTCATATTCTACACCTTTTCTTCTTTTTTTGAGTTAACAAGAAGAGCTCAAAAGAGCAGGAGATCGGTAGCTATGAATATTGATAATAGAGGAGCAACAATAGAAGAAAAAGTTTTCAATTTTTCATTAGTAAAGAAAATCCTGTCCTCCAGATCTTTTTACCCATAAAAGAAGCAGTCACTGTAAGCCTTTTCATTTCTTACTCTTGAAGGCATTGCTGGCCTCCCAGTCCTGTCTTTTCACAGGCAGGGAACAAAAGAGGAGAGACCAGCAGGGGCCAATGCCCCTTTCAGGAGCAGCACTCATTGCTGTCTGGACAGGCAGGAGTCAGGCAGACACTGAGAAGGGCAAATCCCCCACGGGCTGGAGCAGGGAGGGATCACAGATCTCTGCTCAGAGACCCCTGCCCCTCCAGGATGTGAGGGGCCTGCATGGAGGGGGCTGAGGTGCTGTGCAACAGCAGCCTCCGAGCTGGATCCCTCTGCACTGAGCTCTGCCCAGGCTTTGCACCTCACGGGGATGCACTCCTTCTACTCTCTGATTTTTGTTATAGCTTTGGGTGAAAGGTAGAGCCTTCCTCTGTGCAAAGCACTGCAGAAAAGGAATTACAAAAGGCCATATCACTCCACAGGGTTCAACCGGGGAGGAAGGCAGAAAAGTGTGCTTAAAATGATATGAAATTTAGTGAAGCAGTTTGAAAGATGAGGAAAGATGGGTGAAAAATAGGGAAGTTGGATATTGTTGCTGGAACTCAAAGAAAAGAAATCTCTGTTCAGAAACAAAATGATAGTCTGGAAAATGGAAAAAGTTTTAACAGAAGGCTCGGTAATGTCAGGAAAAGTTACATTTGAAAGCAGTTTTTCTGAACTGATCAGAACTCTTTGAATTTGCGGAGCTGTCACCTTCAAAAAGACTCAATGCAGTGCAATTAAATGACCTGAAGAATAGAGTAGTACTTAAAGTCAATTGCATTTCTGAAGAGCGATGCTGAAATGAGAAGCCCAGACGCTGTCAGTAGGTATTGAATAAAATGAATGAGACCTGAAGAAGCTGTATGACAAGAAGGTGAATTTGTGAAAGTAACTAAAACAGAAAGCCTCAGCTGAAAAGGCCTGTGTAAGAAAATACTCTACCTCCTAATCAGAAAAGGAGTCCTTGAAATGGTTATTAAAATCAAAGAGCTCTTCTGTTAAGAATGCCTTTATCAAAATATCCATCAGAAAAAAATGTCCTGTAATGTTTAAGCTCTGGGCAAGTGCTGAAATGGTAAGCATAAAAGTACTTCACAGGAACAAAGTTGAGTGCTCCTAGATGCAGGATGACAGCCAGGCATGCTTTTCATGTGCAGTGGAAAGCTCTCCTGCAGCCTGTAGGACTGTCTTTGATGGCCTCCAAGTACAGTCAGAATAGACAGATACCATGTACGGCTGGCTACCCTGAGTATTTGAATATGAGCACTCTCAGCATAAAGGCAGTTTCCTTTCTTCTTCAGCCTATAGTTAGGACTCTGTAGTCCTACAGAGTTTTACAAATCAGGTGTTCAAAGCAAATCAGTTTCAAAAATGCACAGTGGTCCCAAGAGATCAGAGCAGGCCATTTAGCTATTACTGTGAATATCCTATGATGTCCCTTTTATAAACTGCTATTAAACTGCTATTTCACTAAAATCACTTCAGATCCATGAGTTTCAGGTGCATGCAGGGTGGCCTGACTCACCTCTCCTACCTTGTTGCTATTTTTTTTCCCCTGGGGATAGACCAAGAAGGGACTACAGTTTATTGGGCCAGAAACTAAGTGGGCAGGAGGTGTCTTGAACTGTCTTCAACGTGTCCCTTCAGCTGAGAAAGTGTCATGATGCCCACCTCTGCTGACCCTGCTATCCCAGGACTCGCTTCTCTAAGGAGGACAGAGAGAGTTCTGGGGCTGAGGCATCCCCAGGCAGGTTGTCAGGCAGATATCCTCATGGTATAGGATATCCTTCCAGGCAAGGAGCCCATGTCACACAGCATTGTGTGAAGGGGAATGAAGAACCACCGCACGATAGTCTCTGTCTTTTCATTTTGCTAATCTAAAACCACACCCCCTGTTTCCACCACAGGAACTTCACTCTGAAGCTGAGACGCTGCAGGGCAGCAAGCTTTGCTAATCAGTCAGTGTATTGTTTGGTTGTGATGGGTATGAACATGAAGAGATTTTGGCGTGTTTCAGGCTGGATGCTGTGTGTCTGAGAATTAAGAGGGAGGGTCCTCTCTGCTTGGAGAAGATGTTTTGGCTGTGTATATTTATGCAAACTAATATAAACTATGCAAGAAAAATAAGAGATGTCCTTTTGGAACTGTGGCCTCCTAATAGGTTTATGATTCCCCTATGTTCAACAGTACTAGGGTTATTTTCCTTTTCCATCTCCACAATAGGTTCCACACACATTTTTTCACAATTATTGTGCCACATGAAAATTCTTTATTCTTCCCCAAACATCAGCCATTTTTTTCCAATTACTCGAGCAATAAACAGAATTATACTTCTGGGAAAGTATAATGAATTTTTACCCCTCTGAAACCACAGAGGTTTGACCTTGGGACTGTTTGGACAGTATCTTGTGATCTCAGTGAATTGGCACAGAGTTGTTTTTCTAATAGTCTGTATCAGTCATGTTTATTAGTAATACTTCTGCAACCACTTCCCCAATTTATTGTTCAAGAAGGACATGTTCAAGTGACAGTCCTACTTTCAAGTCTGTCTCATGCTGTTTCTCATGTTTGGCACAAATAAGTTCAGACATGCACTTAGAAGAATGTTACCTTGAATAAAAACTGGGAGAGTGGGTTCCTAAACCTTAGCGTTCCCCAGAAGCACAACCCATCTGTTTGGGGGTTTTTTTTGCAGCTTTTTCTGGTTTTGATCATGAGCTTTAGACTTGCAGAAGGGATGTGGAGTGACACCAGCCTGAGGTCAAGCAGTGCAGCACCACATTTTATGTGTGTTTGTTGCTAAATTTTTTAACAGTCAGGCACTATGATCCACAAATCTTGTATCTATTATAAATAAGCTGTTTCCCTTGTCTTCCAGCATCAGATTCAATACCTTTAGTAACATCAGCTTCCACACCTGCCTCAGTAAGGCACCACCTGCCTAACTGCCTGTCTCATCACTTTAGTCTCCTTTCTGACATTATTAGCCTTATTATATCTCTGACTTATAAAGGTGGCCACCTGAGGCTTGTTCTCCTTTCAGATGTTATAAAAGCACTTGGAACAGAATCTCTGGGTCCCAGACATCAGGTAAATTAATGCAATTGGTTCATTGTAGTGGTTAAATAAAAATGTCTGTGCATGCTAGAGAGCTTTTATGATTGTTTCTGAGCTGAACGGAAGCTTGAGTAGACTGCAAGCCAAGAACAGGATACTTTTACAGGATACTTCTCCCCTACTTCCACATTTTCATTATTTCTACATGTCAGTAGTTCTCAGATCATCTGAAAAGTCAAGTGCAATTTCACACATGCAGGTATGTAATAGTGAGATTTGATGTACCTGTGAGGTGAACAGACTAACTCATGGATGAAAATCTAAACATTCTTGAGGTGCAGACAGCAGCTCTCTTACACTGTGCTAAAGAAGCAATCTTTTGGTCCTGACAGATATGCAAGGGTCTCATCCTGCTGGAAATAATTTGGGTTTCTGGTTATACCTCCTTTCTGGTTTTATCTTTCTTTTTCTTTTTTGCATGACTGAGATGAACACATAGAGGTGTATAAGAGACAGCCGTGGGACTGTTTGGACAGTATCTTGTGATCTCAGTG